>PVKZ01003984.1:0-102832 GCA_004027375.1 Macroglossus sobrinus
GGACAAATATTGAAAGGTATAGAAAAATGCCCAGTCTGTGTTGTTAAATGAAGAAAAGAGGTGGCAGAATAGAATGGACAGAATGACTATCTCATCGTTGATGCTAGTAAAAGGGCATATGCCATAAATAGTATCTCTATGTGGGTAGAAATATGGACAGCTTTCATCTTCCTTTTGCCTATATGTAGTTTATAAAATGTAGAATTTCAGGTCTTCTCACCAGCAAAGGAAGTCTTTTAAAAACATTCCTGGTCAGTTTGTAATCCTCCCTTTATTTCAATATATTCAATAATAGTAGGTGCATAAATCCAAGAGCTGTTACATCAGCATTATGTCATTTTAAACTGAAAAGCACCTTCACATAATTTCTACCCACTCACACTAGCCTGTCCTCTGCAGCAATACAGTAAATCCTCATATGACGACAGCCCTTCATCATCTTAAGGCAGGCATGTCTCCACTTATTTTCTCCTCAGACAAAACCACCCCAGTATCTTTCTTTTTTAACTGTTGTTTTTAAAACCTCCCATCATCTAAGTTGTGGCATAGAGCTTAGTCTGTCAACAGTCTATAGAATCTCTTAGAGGTCTTATTTCCAAAAGTTAGCTCAGGAGTCCCATTACTTTTCTTTATCTGGGCTGTAATACACTATTGGATCATACTGCATTTGTGGTCAGCTAAAATCCTGTCCAGTCAGATTTTCCCAGTCTAGCGCTCATGCAATTTAATTATATGAATCTAATGAAGTCTTATTGTTTATCCTTGTTAAATTTCACCTCATAATGATTCTGATTGTGCTTTGTCAACATCATTTCTGACCCTTAATTCTTGGTGCCATCTAAATTTGACAGGCCACTCAATAAATCTTCATCCAAATCAAAGATAAAAACTTGCATATAAAAGAGCCCTCAGAGGTAATACTAAACCACCAATGGGGAGAGATGTTTATCTAGCTGCAAATCTATTTACTATTTACCAGTTTATTTCAGCCATGAAGATACTGGAAAATTTAAACAAAGACTTTAATGAAATCAAGATGTGATATAATATTCATTCCATGAATATACTGTCCACGTGTTCCTTTCAAAATGCAATTTATGAGTTTAACATGAACATTTTTATGTGAACTCATGAAAAGTGTTCACAGACCACATTGAGATTATCAGTGGATAGTTTCTGAAGTCCACTCTTCTTTTTAAAAAATATACTTTTAGAGTCAAACTATAATTATTTTATGATTAAATATTTAAGGTTATAAACACTTAAAACAGTAGGTTTGTGGCCAACTGTACGTGTATTTCACCCATCTTAATGGGCTGAAGATAACCTTTTACAGGAAAAAATATAATCATAATCATATTGTAAGTAGGTGGCACATATGCTGTTTTCTTAAATATATTTATCTGGACTTTTCCACTTCCAAGACCATTCTCTGCACTCATGAAAATGGAAGCAAAATAAGAAGCGTTGTTCTACAATAGCATATACCAATCACATATGGACCCTGAAGCCCAACTACCTGGACCCTAATCCTAGCTCTATCATTTATTAGCTATGTAACTTAAACCTGTTATTAAACCTCTCTGTGCCTCGGTCTCATTTATAAAGAATAACACTGGTACCTACCTTACAGAGTTATGATAAGAATTAAATGAGTTAATATGCATAAAGAATTTGTAACAGTACCTGCCATATAATAAGCATTAAGCACTTTACATGTTTGCTATAATCATCATTCTACACTACTCTACTCACTCGTCCGCTCCTTGTACTTGTCTGAAAATAATATACTACAATGGTTAGTTAAGAGCTGGGGTTTGAAGTAAGAAAGACCTGGATTTCAGTGCTGGCCCAACCACTAACCAGCAATATTACTGTAGGAATTTATCTAACTTCTCTCAGCCTATATTTCCTCATCTCTAAACTAAAGATTAAAACAGTTTCTATTTAATTGGATTGTTGTGAAAATTAAATAAAAATGAATAATGAATATCACACATTTTACATAGTACTTCACATGTAGTATACACTCAGTGAATCTTTGTCAACATTCCTTTTGTGTACACCTTAGCATTTTGGTAGGCATAATCAGGATCGGACTATTGTCTTTTCTAACAGTTTTATAGATTCATGATACTTTTGGCATCAATTTTTGGTTATCTGCCTCTCTCCATCTTTTGTAGCTGGTTCTGTGCTTTGCAGACATATGCTTTTCTCAACATTCCTCCCTGTTTCTTTTTTTTGGGGGGGGGTTATTTGGGGGGGTTATTTAAGCATTTCCTATTCTTTGTGAACCCATTAGTTTTTTGGAGCCTATAACAATGAGAATGTGGCAAATATTTTCTTTTATTTGCTTTATAAATTTAGAATTGATGCTAAGTGATAACTTTTCTCTCAAAAGTCTATTCTTTCTACTTCTCTAATCAATGGTAAAACGTATATCCAGAATAATGGTTCCCACTGTTGTTTCCTTTACTTTCTATGAGACTAAATTATTAATACATCAAAAATTTTATCAGATCTTAAGTAGAATGAAACTTCTCACAGAGATCTGAATGATTAAAGAACATATTGTACTAGTTTGATTCTCTGCAAATTTTATAATTTGTATTAAAAATCATCATCTACATTCCCTATCATGCTAAGATTCTTTCATATTTCTCCATCAAAACACCACTTTTGTTCTTTTCTTCTTTTATAGCTCTCTACCATGTTCTTCTCCAGCATGGTGGTTTTTATATTACACACGTGTGTGCGCAAATACACACCTATACACACACAAACACTCACCGTCTAGTGTTCCTTATTAGATGTTTCTTTTCAACAAAGTATACTTTCTAATGGTCAGAGTTCTTTCAAGAATACCATCTCTACCACCTCTTGGTAATAGATATTCTCTTATAAAAATATTGTTTTCTGTATATACTGCATTGGTATACAAAATTATTTATATACAAGGTATTGTTCTCAGTTTTGTTCCCAAATGTTTTCTTTCTACCTATGTTTTCCTCCTAAATTATTTATTTTTGTAATTTTATCTGGGCTTATTTCCCTTCTTTACTGATAAATTTAATGAACCTCTAGCCGAACAGCAATAGAAGTTACTCTGTGAGAAGTCACTACTGTACTCATTAAAGAGTACAATTCAGGAAACCAAATATTCCTCTAAAACCCTCCAAATGTGAATTGCTGCACCTATCCTTACTTTCCAAAATTATGAGCATCAAATGAAGATATGAAAAGTGTGAACTGTGCCTGCTCTAGAACTTCAAAAACCCTAGAGTTCTTTTATATATTTCTGCTAATGTACACAAGGAAAGTTATTTTGACTGGACTGCAAATTTTAAGATAGTAAGGATCATGTATATTTTACTCACTATTGCCCAATACCTTGTACACAATAAACCCATGGGCAAAATCCTGCCCACATCCTGTTTCTGAATTGCTCACAGATAAAAGTGGTTTTTATATTTTTTAAGGGTTGTTTAAAAAAAGAGAGAGAAAGAAAAGAATATGTGACAGAGATCATACGTGCCCTAAATTTTCCCATCTGGCCTTTCTTAGAAAATATTTGCTGACCCCTGCATTATATCCTCAAATATTTATTGAAAGAGGAGGTAGGGGAGGGGAGGGAACTCCAGAAACGAGAAAGGAGAAACAGCAATTTGCAATAAAAATAATTGGAGATCATTGCAAATATTAAAACTCGCATAATAAAAACTGTACAGGCCTTAAATCATTCCTTGACTTTGATTTTCACTGAATTCCAAGAGAAACTAAAAATCTTTCATTAGTATATTTTAGACTTTTTTTTGTAACTGATCTGTTCTTGACTCATAGATGCTCCTAGGAGAACTAAATTTAAAACTTAGTAGTCTACCTCTCCTCCAACTACCCTAGTAAACGTAAATGTTAGTCATTAGCAAGGTGTCAGTCACTATAAGAGGTCAATTCACAGGTATGTACCCTAATACATACAGCTTTTCCTTCCACACAGTATTAAGCAGCTAAGCACTAGCACTTCACATTTTACTCATTCATTACCATGTGACTATTACTTCAAAATCTAATCATTTAGAATGCTCCACGAGCCCTGAAACAAAGCTTTAATGAAGAATACTGAAAATTGTTTAACCAAACCATGAAAGTTCAATTTTCAAGTAATATGAAAGAAAAAGCAGTGTTATATCTACTAACAGCAATGGCTTTTAGAAGTATATGCAACGGTGTACCTGAAAATGCTGCTCCATCACTTGGATTTTTCCCTGGTCTGGGCACTTTTTCAGAGCTCGATCTGCATAATGGAATAGGATTTCTACCATCTGTAAGAAAAATAGCCTTATATTAATATTAAAATATACCTCTAAAATTTTTCAAAACAATATATCTGATCCTCCTGAATAACATAAAATCAGGCTTTGCTATTATATTAAAAATAGAATTTAAAATTTTAGTAGCTTTATTTCCCAGTTTTTTTAACCCCAGCCTAATTTCTTTCAGCCTCAGGGCTGGTACTAATTTGCTACACTTTCCTAAAAATACTTCCAGGTTCTACACCTTAGTATCTATCTACATTGCTCACAAAATGAAATCTTGAGGTTAAGCTCTTCCATAATCCTCTGCCGTAAGTATTTCCCTAAAGAACATAAACAGAACACAGAATCCTGAATATTTTAGTAGATACTGAGAAAATCATTCAAGAGTCTAAGAAGCAGCCAATTCCTATTTGTTTTCTAAATGTCTATACTAATTTAAAATATAATTTTTACCAATGAATTTGCATAATTAAAAGGGGAAAAAATGATTATAGTAAATGAGTTCAACCAAGTCTAGATCAGGAAAACAAAGTCACTATTAAATAGTAATATTAATCAGATTAATATTAATAATAATAAAAATTAGCCCTCTCTACTACATCAGGTAAGAAACATACTTGTATATATTTCTCATAATTACTAATCAGTTTATTAAAAAATAACAAATGTCAACTTTCTATGAGCTATAATTTGGTTCAGAAATAATCCAGATCATGGGCTTCCTCCTTCTTTCCACTACAAACAGTAAAACAGTCTTTTGGCTATTTTACTACTTTATCATATTTATAAAGGAGTGAGCAAGAAAAAAAAAAAGAAATCTAAAAAGCATTCAAAATGACCCCAGGGAATTATAATCTGATTAGTTTTTTTATACACTGACTCCTTGACTATAGCCATTTACCTAATCATGTGTAAAGATTATTAGCAAATACCCAGAGCAAATCTGTACTGAACCCTAGAAAGACCCTATTAAAAAACTCACTCGATCTGCAACAACAGCCTTTCGTTTATAGGCATCCCCCGATAATCCTGCAGAGAAGTAAAATCCAACATAAAAACAAAGTTAATCCACATCTTCAGGAGTGAAACTGTCTGGTCTTCTAATATATGCTAACACAGATATAATTACAACAATCCTTAGGTATCAGAATGTTGGATAATATCCCATAATAGCAACACCTCGCATCTATTAAACCAGATAGCTTATCAATGTACTTCCCTTGTAATCTAATAGCAAATTTTACAGATGAAAGAATTTAAAAAGTGACATTTAAATTCTATATCATGTATTTATTATTTTACTTTTTCACGGAAATCTGTAAAGTCTGATAACATCTGGTTTATAAAATACTTGAATACTAAACTAAAAATTGTTTTATGAGTGATTAGTATTATTTACTCTCTGTACTCCAGAAAAAAAAGTCTACAACACCGGTATTGTTAACTTACCCACTACAGCTTTTGCTTTTCCTTCATGGAAAGACCATGCAAGAGCCAATGCTTCCGTAAGACAATCTTGTTTCAGGAGATGATCCACTCTCTAAAATGAATAAATGAGAAAAGCTAGAACCTTTTGTCTGACCAATCACAAGTCAGTATTCCTATTCCTTCTAATATGTTTCCAGAATTGCTGCTTAGTAGCTATAATTATTCTAATAACCATGTGAATATCTTCTTTCTAAGAAAAATAATTTCTTAAAGCACTAGATAGTACAGTGATTCTATAGGTTAGTAGGCTATACTGGCAGCCAAAAGAACTAGATATGAAAAGAGGAAACATCCAGAAAAGAGAAAACGGCTAGTTGTTTATCATAAAACATCCTTTGCTCCCTCCTTCTTAGTAACAGATTCAAGTTTATTTGAAACAGCAGTATACCAGCTAAAGAATATTTCTAAGACTCCCTTGTAGCCACTTGGGGCCATGTAACTTCGTTTTAGCCAATGATAAGTGTAAGTGTTTGATATTTCTGGGATGTCACCTAAAAGGCAAGGAGACAGCCCTTCTCTTTTGTTCTTCCTATAATGTGGACTTAACAGCTGGAGCTCCAGCAGCCATACCGAAACATAAAATGACCTTGGGACTAGAATCCACACACAAGGACAGTGGAATGGGATAGTATACTGAAGACCACGGAGCTCCCACACTAACTACAGACTGCTTTTATATAAAAGAGAAATCTTGTTGAAGCCACTGTTATTTTGCATTTTCTGATGTATGTAGCCAAACTTAATCATAATTTAAAGTCAAGTTTTATCAAATCAAGTACTGAACAGTAACAATGGTTTTGATGTACACTTCTGAAATTAAAAAGCACAAATTTAAATAAGCTTTTCCTGCAAAGTCAAAACAAAAATATTAAGAAGCTGTTAATTCAATAGCTCTAACATATAAAACTACTTTGCACTCACCTCTCTCCAGCTCCTTAGCATCATCACATAAACAGACTGGAAAACAAAGAGGAAATGGAAATAACCATCTTTAACAAACGTTTGGGAATCACATTTGCCCCAGTCCCACATCTCATTTTGCATCTCTTTAAGTAAAAACACTTCATACTACAGACAGAAGTATTTACTAAAGGGTCTCCAAGGGCTCACATTAAAAAGTAAATCAAACAGATATTTCCAGGTTAATAAGTCTTCAGTCTGAGAAGGAGCTAATCTCACAGACAAGGAACAAGGATCACTCAGCTCCCTGTACTGACTTGGAAATATTGTAAATGTTAATAATAAAGAAATGTTTCTGTAAAGTTTTAAGAAAAGCACAGAAACAAACTGATACACAGAAAGTTGCTATGCTAGTGATTCTACTCTAAGTCAAATGTCTCAATGCCTTTTAATATATTTGAAGCTGATCTAGTTAAAGGATATCTTAATTACATGACAAATATACATGACAAAGTATCTTACTGGTCATGAAAACATAACTGTGAAGGAAGATTATGAAAGTACATCTTTGAATCAAGAAAATAAGCATCAATATTACTAAGTGAAAGTAAAAGTATATCTAAAACTGGAGAAAATAAAATTAGCTAAAACTCCTAACCACCTAACCCCTAAAAATTTCAGATTATGCTGATCAATATTTACTTTCTAATTCACTGCTCTTTTTACCAGACATCTCCTTCAGCCCCAACTATACTGACACAAATGCCAAGTCAAAGAGTAAAAGCGCTTACTTTGGTTCCCAAATAAAAGATCTGACCACCATAGCTACTGATGGATTGATAACAAGCCTTCTCTCCAACCAAAGCCTGTAAAAAAATAAATAAATAAATAAGGTAAAGATTACAAGATTTAAAAGTCTCATCAAGTTTTAAAGAATGTCAAGTACAGAAACAACATTTTAGGTCAACATGGTTTCATCCCATAAGTGAGTGGGGAAAAAATATCAATCAAGTGGCAGAAAGACAAAGCACAGAAAGTAATTCTCTGCTTACATATGGTCTTTTTATTTTTCAGAGTAATGCAAAAAAGGGAGGACTGTGCCAAGTTTAAATCTAAAAGAAAACTGTTGCAACCTGCCCATTATTGGAGGACAGGTAGTCAGTCTGTTTCCAGTAAGGAATAGGGCTTACTAAAAGTGGTACCTCTAAGTTCTTTAAAATAAATATCAATTTAAAAAAAAAAACACAAGAAGAAACAGGAAGACAAAGCAACATAGCATATGGGAGTCAGCACAGCCCAGAAAAAAAGAAACAAAACCTACTGTCTGATAAACCTGGGTTGTAAACTTTGACTGTCACTAGGTATGACGTTAAGTTTCAAACTTCTGATATTCAGTTTTCCTATCTTTGAAAACCATGCACTGTTTCTGTGAGGCTTAAATACATTAATATTTATAAATCTCCCAAAATATATGTGATCAATAGATAACTATGATAATTTTTAACTTTTTATATGCCAAGGTAGAGAAAATAATGAACCCCATGCATCCATTAATTAGCTTCCTCACTGGTCAACTCAATGCCAATCATCTGCAGTCTCACTGACTCTCCTGTAATACTGTATAATTTTAAGGTGAATCTCAGATTTTGAAAATTTGTATTTATTATGCATATACTGAATTTATAAAAATTCAGTATATGCATAACAAGTGAGTTCTTTTTAACATAACCACAATTTCATTAACATACTTTTAAAACTTCAGTCATTCCTCAATATTGAATACCCTATCAGTGTTTGGATTTCAAATTACCTCATAAACGTTAAACATTGTGGATGTTTTTGTTATTTGTTTTTTTCTACATTTAATTTGTCTGAATCAAAGTCTATATAAGGGCCACATATTGGAGTTGGCTGATAGGTCTCTTGAGTTTCTGTTAATCTATAAGTTTTAGCTCTATCCCTCTCAGTCCCTTATTATCCTTGAAGTTTATTTATCAAAGAAGTTGGAACACTTATTCATAGAGTTTTATCTTATCTGAGTTTTGTTAACGCATCCTCAAGGAATTTTTTAACATGTTCCTCTGACTTCTATATTTTCTCTAAAAGAAGTCTGATCAGAATAAGGATTAGTAATCTAGATTAGTAAAATGTTACCTGTAGAATTTTGGTAGATGCCCTAGATTATAAGGTTGAAGAAGTTCCCTTCTATTTCTAGTTTACTAAGAGTTTTATCAGACCTAGATGTTAAATTTTGTCAATGTTTTTCCTGTACCTTTTGAGATAATATTATGGTTTTTCTCTTACCATTAATATGATGATTTACATTGATTTTTAAATGTGAAGCCAGCCTTGCATGCCTTGGATAAACACTATTTGATCATGCTTACTCTTTTTATACACTGCTGGTTTCTATTTGCTATTATGGATTTTTACTTCTACACTTATGAGGACATTGACCTGTAATGTTCTTTATTATAATGTCTTTTCTGGTTTAATTTTCAGAGGTAAGCTGGTCTCA
Source organism: Macroglossus sobrinus (assembly GCA_004027375.1). Taxonomy (NCBI): domain Eukaryota; kingdom Metazoa; phylum Chordata; class Mammalia; order Chiroptera; family Pteropodidae; genus Macroglossus; species Macroglossus sobrinus. The sequence continues at coordinate 9,223 of PVKZ01003984.1, forward strand.
TAAACAAGTTATGTACTCCCTTTTCCTTTATTTTTAAAAAGGTTTTTGTGTAAAATTGGTGTATATTTTTCCTTAAAAATGAAAAACTTGACTAGTGAAGCTATCTGGGCATGGAGTTTCTTTGTAGGAAATTAATTTATTTAATTGATTTTCCATTTCTCCTTGAGTCAGCTTTGGTAATTCGTGCCTTCCAAAGAATTTTTCCATTTCATCTTAAGTTGTTCAATTAATTGGCAAAAAGTTTTCATATTATCTTTTTAATTACTATAGACTCTATAGTGATAGCACTGCTCTCACTCCTGATATTATTAACTGTGTCTTCTCTCTTTTTTCTTTGATTAATCTTTAGAAGTTTATCAATTTTATCTTTTAAAAAGAACCAGCATTTGGTTTCTTTGACTTTTCTCTGTCCTTTTCCTATTTAATTAAATTGTGTTCATCATTATTATTTCTTCTTTCAATCTACTTTAAGTTTATTTTGCTCTCCTTTTTTATTTCCTTAAGATAAGTTTAGATTATTTATTTGAGATCTTTCTTTTTTTCTAATGTAAGTATCTGATGCTATCAATTACCCTCAAAAAACTGATTTAATTTTAGATCACAGATTTTTATATGTTGCATTATCATTTAGTTCAAATTTAGTTCAAAATATATTCTAATTTCCTTTGAGATTTTTTTCTTTGATTTATGGGTTGTTTATAAAAATGTTATTAATATCCAAACATTTGAGTTTCCTCCAGATTCACCTTGATGATTCCTTCAATAATTTGTTGAAGCTTGTTTTAAGGCTTAGCATATAACCTATATTGGTGGATGCTCCATGTGCACTTGAAATAAGTTTATACTTTGCTTTTTTGGGTGGAATATTTGATAAATGTCAGTTCAGTCAAGTTGGTCGATAGTGCTTTTTAAGACTTCTATATCCTTAATGATTTTCTGTCTACTAATTCTAGTAATTACTGAGAGAGGAGTTTTGAAATTTTCAAACTACAATTGTAAATCTGTCTCTTTCTCCTTGTAGTTTTGTTGTTGTTGGCTTTACACTATTATTGGCTGTTAAAACTTTAGAATTGTTATGTCTTCTTGACAAATTAACACCCTTTTATCAATTTGAAATTTCATCTCTGACAATATTCCCTACTCTGAACTACCATAGCTTTGACCTATGTCTGTAAGCATCTGTGCTTTATCTTAATTTATTTTGTGCACCCATTAGCAAGATGTGTCCAAGCCTAAGGTACCAGAAAAGCCTAAGAGACTTATATGGATGTTACACTTAGCATAAAACTATGTAATTAAGTGTTTTTGGTATGATGTGGTAGGTTACTTTTGGGGTCTAGGAACACTTAAAAATTTTTCCACATAAATTAATGGCAACTGCTTCTTTGCTTTCACCATTTCAGCTATAGTTTTCATAGGAACACTCTCCTTTTGGATAGCAGGAGAAACCTCTACCTTCAAGTTCACTAAAGTCCTCCTCCCACCATCCAGTGCCAATGTCTACTCTCTGTTGTTAATCCCATCCAGTGTATTTTTCATCTCAAGCACTGGAGTTTTTATCTCTAGAAGTTAGATTTGCATCTTCCAGGTCTCTAGTTAACGTCTCAGATATACAAGCTATAACTAAAACAACTATTATGTCCCTGTTTTCTAATTTACCTTTGGTTTCAGGTCTAAGTCAGTTTTATTTTTCTCCTCATTATAAATTGTGTTTATTTTCTTCTTTGCATGCCTAGTAATCTTTGATTAGATGGCAGATATTGTAAATTTTACCTTGGTGGGTCAAGGAAATTTCTGTATTCATATTAATATTCTTGTGCTTTGTCCTTGGGGGAGTTAAGTTACTTGGAAACAGTTTGATCATTTCTGGTTTAGTTTTTAAGATTTATTACTATGGACCAGAGCAGTGTTTAGTCTTAATATTCCCAATATTGTGGCAAGATGCCCTGAGTACTCTACCCCATGCCCTATGAATTGTGAAGCTTTCCATATGGCCAGTGTAAACAAGCCAGTGGGAACACTGGATATAGTTTCTTCTAAACCTTTCAAATACTTCTTTCCCTAGCGTTGGGTAGTTTTCTTCATATACATCTAGTGATCAATAGTCTGAATACCCAGGAAGGACCCTTTGTATAGTACTCTCTAATCCAGTACTGCCCTGTTCAATCCACCTTTGTCTTCCTGCAGGCTTAGCTCTTTCTCAACTCATGCAGTCCTCTAAGCTCCAACTGGTTTCCTCCTCCCTGAGCCACAGTCTGGAAACTCTCAGAGCTAGATGCTGGGACAATCATAGGGCTCATGTCATTTGTTTCCCATTTTGTCAGGGATCACTATCCTTCATTACTTGATTTCCAGTATTTTGAAAATAGTTGCATCATTTTTATTTTTTCCCCAGATAAGAGAGTAAATCCAGTCCCCATTATTCTACCTTAGCCTAAAGTACAAGTTTAAAGTCTAACAGTATTTTTAATAACCACTCAGACACAGAAAATTCTAAGTGTGAGACAGTAATTATTCTTACATTAGTGAATTCAATTTGTATTACCATTTCTTATTCTGGATTTTCTTGGTTTCTAAGTTTTGAGACTGGAAGGTCCTTTCATATATATTTTATGCTCTGAAGTTCTAATATCTCAGGGAGATCTGAGCAATGGCTACATATCATGCAGTAGACACATTAAATATGATCATCATTACAATTTTTTTATAGAAAATACCTAGGGAAGCCTCATAACAGTCTAAATTTCCTACTTAAAAATTACTGGTTTAGGAAACATGAGGTCACAATTCAAAGAAATTTAACTGTAAACTATCTGTGTCAATTGCTAAAAGACATTATTGTAGTTGCTTAAAATATAGTAAAATTAGTACTAAGATAATAAGTTTTACATCTTCCTTCTCTCCAGGCTCCTACATTTCATTTATCTTCTATTCTTAAAGAATCTTTTCCTTCTCTCAAAGCCATTGATGCCCAGAGCCCCATACTTGTTCAAACTTTTACCAATCACTCATATATTTCCAAAGCCTCATCAACTACCTAGCTCTAGTGATTTATCCTTTAAATATACAGGGTTATTGTCACCATACTAAACTTTCTAAAATATTTTGCTTTTATAATTTCTTTCACATAAATTTTCAATTTCATTTCATTAGTATAGTATACAAGTGAGTTAAATTAGTATTAAATTAGTATTAAATTAGTCATATTACTGGACAAAAAGTGACAAGAATTATTATTTTCACATTCCTGAATACTTAAAACCATACCCATATCCACTTCAATCTAGTGACTTTTAAAGAAACATCTCAACACATAAAGACAACGCCTCAGAGTTTCTATTTCTAGAACAAAACAATAACAAAAGACCAAGTTTATCAAATCAATACTAAAATAATGGGTTACCCTTACCAGTGCCTGACTAACGTTTCCTCCAGTGGCTAGTGATTTGAAATGGCTGCTGTTGTAGACCAACTGAACTTCTGAGATCTCCACTGTTTCCAGTTCCTCTTGAGTTTGCCGATCGATCACATGCAACTTCTCTACACTGTCCAAGAGTACAACTGTGCGTGAGTTTATCCACTGCAATTAAAGCACACAACAAAACAAAAGTGAGACCCATCCTATGCCATCATTCAAGACAAGAAGACTGGCCAGTCAGTTAAATCACATTGAGGACCTTAACCATTTGATAACTTGATGACAACACAATTACAGCAAGAACTACTCAGCAACCAGCCTAGAGGACAATAGGTATAAAACATAGTATTGAGTTTGACAGTGTTAAAATGACACTCTCATAGCCTAAAAGAAGGCTAACTAAATTCTTTAATAGATATATTACAGGATATATTGGCTTTTACAAATTTTTTTTAAATGTACATTGGCACAAATGACTTAAGCAAAGCGATAAGCTTTGCATTTCTAGTTATTAATGACATTAATAAAACAAAAGAGCAAATTAAATCTCATAAACTAGGTGGTTAAAGGATAATTGTTAGCATTTAAATAATATATATTTTAAAACAGAAGCAATTTAAAATGTATATTTCCTTCAAAACCTCTCTAAAAATTATTGGGGGAGTTCTTTGCTCTATTTCTCTATATTTCTCTATATCTCTGCATTTTCTTTAATAAGTACTGTTATAATTTTAAAAGTAATAAATAATGATAAAAATCTTCTGAAAGATTCTATTTTGATAAATTTCTTAGGTTATATATGAGATTTATTTTCAAAATATATTGTTTGAATCTCAAACCATCCTGAAAAATAAAGTTTTAAAATCTGCTCAATTAGAATTCTAAAGTAGACAGAATAAAATGCTTCCCCTGCACTTAATCTCACTGGTATTCATGTTGGTCTATTTATATGATCTACTGCATGTTGTCAGAGGTTATTTGCATAATGACATATCAATGACAACCAAGTTGAAAAAAGATCAATTTTCTTTTGATATATGCTGAAGATACACTCTATCATTGTATAGTGGCTACTTTAAGAGTTTTGATTTTGTTTGTCCCCCCAAAAAATTCTCTCTCATAAAAGAGTTTAATATTCAAATATTTCACAAAGAGCTCCGATATGGTGCTCTCTTAATTACTTTACTTTGAAAAACAAAGTAGGAAAGACACATTATTCATTAGCTTCAGTCAGTAATAGTTTCTGAATGTTTTCAAAGATCAACTTATTAAAAGAGAGAGAATGACAGAGAATGTCAGCAGTTTAGCAATTATTCCTGAGATGAGACCTTAACAATTGCAAGTGCTGACATTGTTGTAAATAGGCCTTTTAAAGGGAACTTACAGAGCAATGAAGTTATTGGTCACATCACAGATAAGCCACAGGACAAAGGAAAATACTGTGTTTTTGTTAGGGGAATGGCTATTTGTGGGGAAATTTTCTCAGGGAAAGAATTATATGCCAGTTTTAAAAATGCTGTATATCAAATGTCTTAAACAGAAGTGATGATGAATTCTAGAAAACTGTGTTAGATAATTCAACAAAGAATTCTGGTGATGAAAGAGCCGTTGATATCTTAACATAAAGAAGAGGTAAAAAACAAAATTATTTTGTGAAACATGCATAAGAAAAGTATTATTTATAAATCAACAGTCTATATGTGAGATTACAAGGTAAAGTGCAACTAAATTTATAAATCATGTATTATAAAGAAAAGATCTATTTCATTTATAATACTAAAAAGTTATATATTATCAAATTGGGGGTAAAAACTATTTTTAAGACTTTTTATTGGGAAAATGAGGCATCTTATACTCTGAGTTGTCTATATTCATGCACATACAAAATGTTTCATTGGATATCAGATATTGATTAGTACTAAAAGCACTAATGATAAAAACTCAGAAAATATAATTAACTACCACAGAGTTAACACATTATTTGAAAAAAAACTTACACAAAAACAAACCATCTTTTTTTTTTTTTTAACCAAAAAGTCACTCAGTACAGAAATGCATGGCAGTGAGAGAAATCTGCAGTTTCTAGCCCCAAGAAATGAATAGGTTACAGAAGTTCCTGAACCAGTTAGGACAAACTCAGAAAGATATAAATGTGTTTACAAAGAAAACTGGGCAATGATCCTGAAGAAAGCCACCTAAATCCTTCTGAACTCCCCTGTAAGCCAATGAAGACATAAAAGAAAATTTTTGCTGATCAGCTAGCGTTCAGCAAGACATAAGGCTAAAAGACAACAAAAATAACATAGCATCACACAATACTCAGGCTGTATTCAATATAAGCATGACTTCACTTCTCTCCATATTTTATATAATCCTAAAGGTCATGGTTGATGGCAGCAATCCTGATAGCATGACTACACCATGGACTGAAAGCAATTACACAAAATAAATGGGGATATTTACTTTGAATAATACTCACAGTAAAGTTGATGAGGTCATAGTGTAGGTGCAGGTGCTTTTGCTTAGTAACATGTATTGCTCCAGATTCATCTCTTTTAACCTGATGATGAAATAAAAACATTCAGAGTATAGATAAGCCAAAAATACTGATAATTAATTACTACACAAATGACAAAAATCATTACAACATAAGGATTTGTACCAAAATCCAAGGCATATTTGGTCAGTGGTCTAGCTGTCAGTATTAGCAAATACTGCAATGTAATATTCACTCTGTCATAATTCTGAACAACCTAATTTCATCACACCAATGACTGTATTTAGCTAGAGTTAAAGAATAAAGTGGGACTGGTGACATGGTGTGCAAAAGTCAAACAAAGTTCACTAAAAAAATAGCTGCAGTGACAAAAATGACTTTTCTGATATATAATACTATTATAGCTCAAACATAAACTTTCCACCAAAAAGCTTTAAGTGTTAATATCTTCTTTACACATGTGTATTCATACACTCTATAATTTTCAATCATCCCTATAATTTGCTTTCTCTACTTCTGCTCCAAGGTGGTAAAGCACTGAAGAAGAGAGACAGCATAATTTATACCTGACCTACCTGAAATCCATGACATTCAATTCAACCTTAGTTTTCTTGCACACTTCCCATAGTAGTATTCTAGATATCTTCCTTTCCCTTTAAGTCCCAATTCCTCTTTGCTTTCTAGTCCCACCACTTGTAGTACTGACCTTACCATATACCTTAACAAACATCTGAGACTACTTAATGTGGGCCCTTTGTGTACTCCCATCTTCACTAAGTCACTTCTCCTGTAAGAAAGGGTGCTTTGGTAAAATGAGCATGGGATCTGAAGCCATGGGTTTAATAGTGGTATTACAGTTGTGTGACCAAGGGCAAATTACTTATTCTTTCTCATTTCCTCATTTGTAAAATGAAAATAAGACAGCACCAAATTGTTCTGTACCTTGCATATGTTGAAAGTGTTTCATTAATGAAAAGATCAATGCCAACATTAACTATTCTCTTAAAATTTGTTGAAGTCCTTGTTAAAGAAAATTACTTCACCCATATACACTCTAAATCTTACCCCCTCCACCACTGTTGAGTATTACCCATCCCTTGACAGTATATTCAATAACTCCTTTTCCTCTTGCTATTGAATGTCTGACTTTTCTGTCCTCAAATAAAAGAAAAAACAAAAAAAATTTCCCTTGATTTTCTTCTTACAGATATTTAACCATTATCTCTCCTCTTCCAACCAAACACTGAACCAAGATTGTGAGTTTGCACTTCTAGATACCCATTTCTTTTACAAGGCTCTACAATCTAGCTCTACCTCCATTCCACTGATATTTTGTTCTATGAAGTTTTTAATTCTTGCACATGCAGTGGTCCTGTCCTTGGTCTTCGTCTTCCTTGATCTTTCCCATATAATGGTATACCTGGAATTGGTAATGCCCTCAAACCTCTCCTTCTATGTCCTCTGCGTGATGCCATCCCGTCCTATTTCCTCTTACCGTTCCTGCCTTTGCAGGAATCTCCTTTCCTGTTGCCTATTTTTTCCCTTTCCCTTGCGTGAATGACCACCAAGATTATATAAACTCTAGCTTTTGATTTTTGCAGCTTCAATTACCTTCTCTATCCTAAAATTCTCATTTGCACTCCAGACTGTACTGCCATACACCCACAGGACATTCCCCAATACAACAGTTGAGAGACCCACCTTCTCTTCCAACTCAGCTCATTCAAACCTTCCCTAACCTTGACCCTCTGACTATGCTTCTAAAATGCAAAGTCAAAACTACAATGTTTCATCATGTCCTTCAGTCCCCAGATCCAATAATATGAGAAGCTCTGTCTCCCCTTCAAAATGTCATCTCTAATTCTCACTATAACCAACCATCCTTGACTAAAGACCTCACACTTGCTTTATTATAAGAGCAGAACCTTCTATTTTCCTCCTACTTCCTATAATCTATTCTTTTTACTATTTCTACACTGATCTTCCTAAAATAGTACTTTAATTACCTAAACCTGTGATGGCTTCTCATCACCAACTTAGGCCAATATACATAATCTAGGTCAGAGGTCAGCAAACTTCTACTGTAAAAAAAGCCCACATTGCAAATATTTTAGGTTCCACAGATAATGCAGTCTCTGTCACAACTACTCATCTCTGCCACTGTAGCACAAAAGCAGCCATAAATAATGCATAACTACATGCGCATGACTGTGTTCCAGTAAAACATGATTACAAAAACAAGCAGCCAGTCAGATTTGAATGACAGGCCATAGTTTGCCAACCCCTAATATAGACCCATGCCATATATTCAACTTTACTTTTCACAATAGGTTTCTCCCTGTCATTAATTCTATAAACATTTATTAAACATCTCCTGTATACAGGCACTGTCCTAGTAGTTGAAATATAGGAGTAGAATTGGTCTTTAGATTATGGAGCTTTCAGTCTAGTAAGGAAAAAAATATTAAACAAGTTATTTAAAAAGTGCCAAATATTATCAAAGGAGAAAGTTTTATAGGTATATATAACAAGAAACACTAACTTAGTTCAGGAGATCAGGAAAAGCAGCATTAATCATGAGCCAGGAGGTGACAACATATGTAAAGACATCAAAGCCAGAGACATAGTTAGGAAGCTACCCCAGTGTCTAGGCTGGAAATGTCAGTGGTTTTAGCTAGGGGAGCAGTAATAGGAGAGACCAAAAAAGAGTAAATTCAGGAGATTTTGGAGACAGAGTCAACAGGATGTAGTAATGGAGCAGAAATGAAAGAAGGATAACTGAAAGGCGACTCCTCGGGTTCTGGCTGGAGAAACTAAGTGGACAGTGCAGTTGCTTAATTGAGATAGGAAACCCAAGAGGAGATTACACAGGCACATCCTTACCTCTATAACTTCAGTTCACTTATTTCCCCCAATAGGCATATCCACCCATCCTGTAGTATTTGCCATATATGCTTCATAGTCCTCCATGGCTTCTCTATATGAATCTCTTCATACCCTGAATTTAATCAACTTTTCATTCTCACACATAGTTGAATTCTTAAACTGTTCTCCCTAGTAGTAATGAACATACTGATTTTGCCTTTCAAACAATATTGTAACCTACATGAAAGGAAAAATTATGTTTATACTTCTTTTACTTGCTTCTTGTATCCATCACAGTACAGAGAACACAGTATGTATTTGATATTTGCTGTTTAATAAATATACTACATGTAGATAGGTAAGCCATTAATATACACATATGTACATTCATATATTTAAACATACACCATTAATAATGTGTTAATCAAAGGAGATGAAACTGAGAAATATACCGTGAAAATGCATGGAGGGTGATCAGTTGTTTTCCATGTTAACCATTAAAATCTTAAAGAAAAATTAAATAGGTCACTCTCTCCTCAAAGAATTATGAGAGCATATTTCTTGGACACAATATTAAATTACTGGTGAATGAGAAAAAAAATATTATGATAAAGGACTTTTAACAGATCTGGCATATTAGGACTTACCAAAAGAAAATGAACAACGTCTCCTCTGCAGAAAGCGAGCATGGGATTCACATAATTATGTACAGCCACAAAGTGCCAGGCCAGCAGTGGAACACTGGAAGGATCCATCTGAGGTAGGAGAAGGCCACGAAAAAAAAAGTCATTACGTTAACAGACAGAAGTATGAAGATAAAACTGATTAAAAACAGCATCTGAATAGTGTTACTTGACAAGACTTTTCCCAATTTCTCATTAAAAGGTCTATGAAACATCAGGGGTGGAAGTGGGGCGGGGGGAATTAAAGAAGGAAAAAGAAAATTAAAAAGGTCTATGAAGCAGGTACTGACTGGGAAGTACCAAGAGGGAACCTTCTGGGTTGATGGTAATATCCTACATCTTGAGAGAGGTTTGGGTCACAAAAGTTCCCCAAATGTACACTCAAGATCTGTGCATTTCATTATATGTTAATTTTACACCAAAGAAAAATCTTAAATAACTACTGAATACTAGCTAATCATATGCATGCTGAATATTAAGGGGAAAGAGTATTGATTGCTGCAATTTACTTGGAAAATTCACACACATGGGTCTATAGAGAGGTAGACAGATACATAATAAAGAAAGAAATGTTAATGGCACAATTTAGATGGTAGGTATTCAGATGTTTAATGTAAAATTTTTTTCAACTTTATTTGTCTGAAAATGTTCAAAATAAAATGTTGGGAAAATACTAATAAAAAAAAAAAAGGTGCAATCATATACCATGGTGATAAACCTCAATTAGCCAATGAAGAAACGTTAATGGCAATGTAAACCCACTTTGCCAGGCTTCCCCTGGGTCCCAGAGATAGAGTACCAATAAGAAAACAGAAGAGGTAGAGGGGCTGCTAATCTTAGTTCTGTACGATCATTCTCCATCCCATCCCATTGATACTTCTCCTTACATATACACTGGAAGACCACAACTCTCTGAAAACAACCGAGCAGAAAAGAAGAAAGTGCAGTGTGCATAAATACATTCTAGGAAGCACCACCCCTAAAGTAAAATACCAGAGGTAGAAGAAAGAAAGAGTATATAGTAGCAATTTATACTGGATTATATGGTAGGGTATTCAGTATCCAAGCAGAAAATGTTTATAGTAGAAAAATTTAAAGTAACAAAGGCAGGGAAGTACAGATCTCATGATACCCAGAACACTGCTCTAGTCACCGGCTTATGCAGCTTTGGTGACATCAAGGTAAGTCCAATGATCTTTAAAGCACTAACTTCCATGCTACCTAGTTTTCTGACAATCTCACAGAATTCGCCACTTATAAGTAATTTTCCCCAATCTCCTAACATGGTCTTTTTGCCAATAAGATGAAAAGGCTTACTCACTCGTCCATAGGGAAAAGTCATCCATACTTTCAAGGATGGTTTCAATCCAATGACCAGTATCTTCAGGAGAAAAATATATTTTTAATATTTATCCCATAATTTTCCTTTTTTTTTTTTTTTTTTGTATCAAAAGCCTTTACAAGTTCTGAGTTTTATCCTCCAAATATACTTACCTTGGTTAGGGATGCCATGGCCAATAAGGAAAACTGTGTGATGGGATGATCTTTCAAGTCAGGCTTGGAATGGAGAGGCTCAATACAGCACACTTCACCCTTGGAACCACTGAATAGGCATCTAGATTCACACGTTCTCACTCCCATCACTCTCCTGAAAATGTAACCAAAAATTCAGAATTAATTTAGCACTATCATCTCTAGGTTGGACTACTACAATAGCTTCCAAACTCCTACTCTTGCCCCCAAAAATCCAAACTCCACATGACATCAGTATGATCTTTTGAATGTATAAATTAGATTTATTATTCTTCTAAAAACAGTCCAATGGCTTGCCCCTCTACATAAAATAAAATCTGAACTGTTTCCATGTTTTAAAAGGTGCTTTATGATCTGGCTCCAGCCTTCACCCCTCTCCCACTACTGTTGTAGCCACATCTGCCTTCTGCCTGTTGCTCCACAGGCCAAGTTTGTGTCCACCTTAAAGCCTTTGTGCTTGAATGTCCCTCTCTTCTTAGAACATTACTTCTAGATCTCTACATTTGTTTGATTACATTATCATTCAGTTTTTTACTCAAATGTCACCTTCTGAGAGAGGCCTCCCTAAATTACTCTCAAGCACACTCCAGTACTCTAACATGTCTTATTTTCTTCACAGCACTCATAACTATGGAAATCATTTCATTTGTGTGTTGATTTATTGTCTGTCTCCCTACCTCCATCCCAACTAGAATGTAAGTTCTATTAGAGCAGCAACCTTGTCCTGTTTACAGCTGCTACTTTGGTACCTAGAACAATGCCTACACATAGGAGATGCTCAATAAACATTAGCTGGATAAATAGTATATTTTAAGCAATTACTTTGGGCACAGCATTGTTAGAAGGTTTAAAAACACCAGAAACAAAATCCTGACTTTAAAGAACTTATGGAAATATAATACAAATTGATTTTATGTTTTACCTTTTTAAAAAACTCAGCTTTAAAGTGTTCTTCTATGTATCTAGACAGGCTTTGCTCTTATTTAAAGATTAAATAGGAAATTCCAAGGCAATAAAAACCTCTCTACAGCTGGCCATTTCGGTTTTATAATCAACTGGACCTGGGGCCTAAACCTAAATTAGTGAAATACTGCAGAATAATGGTTCCCAAGCTTCAAAGGGCGTGTGGAAACCCTGGGAAAGTAAGAGTTTAGAATCCCAACTCAGATCTACTAAGACAGAATTTGGGGGGGCCACACCTGGAACTTTGTATGTTCTATAAACCTCCTCAGATAATTATAATACAATTATAACCTATTTTCAATCACATGAGTTTTCTAGACCTCCTCATGTTCAACTTCAAGTCATTAACCAGAGTTAGTCTTTTCATTTCTCAACAAATGTCCATTAGTCTCTTACTTAAACGTCAATTCAAAAACAGAGCCGCCACTGTCGTTGCAAATTGCAAGAGTTGGATCATCTGTAAACTAAACAGAGAAAGAGTTTACTTTCTTATAGATTTTTAAACAACCAGGCAGGTGTCAAAAGGAAAAAATATAAAATTTTAAAAATTTAAATCAAACACATTTAATAGCATTTGAAATCACCTTACTTAGATTTAGCTTATTACTCTAAACACACAAAACCATATTCTGAATGAAAATGGCTCAATTACCTTTAAGAAAACTGCAGCTTTAAGAAAGCAAAACCAACTATTATCAGGATAAAAAAAAGATACAAACTATGTTTCATAAAAGCCCTAAAGTTCTCTACATGGGTTCTTACATTAACTTTTTCTAACTTGCTATTAAATGTTTACAGTTGCCTAGTTTTTAAGAATAAAAACACAATAAAAGATATTTGGTGTCTCTGGGGAATAAACTTGTCTGAATGTTTCCTAGTAACTGAAGAGTTAATCCACCACAATTAAAATAGTTTAACTTTTTATGTAACTCTTCCTAAAATGCGCTGTCTCCTTGATCTTCTTTGACCGAGGACACTTCAGGTGTTACTATGTACCCTAGAAAACTCAAAACAATAACGTTCACAATGACAGGCTGTCCCTAAGGGGATTATGAGCTATGGTAAACGTGATGTAAGTAAGCTAAAAACTGAACAACTTAACTTGTATCATTTACAGTGACTAGTCTCCCTAACTCCAACAGGTGTTGAACCATCATAAAAGGCATGCCTTCATGCTCAATCGGGGATAGCTGAAGTACAGGAGGCTGCTGTAAAATTATCTTCCTTGATCCCACACACAGGCACAGTTAAACAGTCTCACACTTTTGGTCTCAAAGCCTAGCCAAGCAGTTGCCAAAGTGGAAGGCATATACCCTGGATTGTAGAAAAAACAATAAGACTTATATTTTTATTTATTTTCTATTTCTTATTTATGTGTTTCACAATGTACTTAAATATTAGTACAGTAGTACATTTACATAAATTTTAAATACATATGTATATGTGTATATGTACATTTAAATATGAAGAGTGCAAGCCCAAACTGTTATTGATGGGATGTAGGGTAAAGTTTGGAACACGAGTAAGAGTACTGAAGTATAAGGGGCTATTGTCAATCCAAGACTTCATAAGTATTCAATCGTATATATATCTCTTGCTACCCTTTTTTCCAATGTCAGAGTCTGTACACACTTCCTTTATCACCATTCCCAAGCAACATGATAGCTAGTAGGCTTTTAACCTCAACTGCATCCTGCTCTTTCCTTTCTGCCTTTAATCACTTCTATTTCATATTGTTTCCCAAAGATTATGCTTCTTTCTGGAAATGGACTGGTCTTTATAAACTACTTATTCCTTCAGCCAAACATTTATTGAGCACCTATTATGCATAACACACAAAAATAAGTGAAAAAGAGATTCTGCTTTCAAATATCTTAATCTATTCATGGACATAAAACATAAACATGAACAACATATTAGAAGTTGGCACATGCCATATAAAAAGAGGTCAAGATACATGGCCATGATTTTCAGAAAGAGAAGAAATTCTCTTTTACTTGTCTAGGTTGTTTTCATTGTTGCTAAATGCTTCAATGCTGTTTTTTCACAAAAGACTTTTATGTAACTAAACGAGATACAGACACAAACTCCAGATGCTTGCAAACTTTAAAAAGCATATGTATGGGTAAGAGAGGTCTGCACAGCTAAGCAACGAAATGTGTTCATGATTAAAATCTAGAAAATCTAATTTTAGACTTCCCTAGTTATAGTCCTTTACATTTTATGCTTCTAAACATGGGCTTGACAGCATACAAACACCAAGGTTCACATTGTATTTATAAATAAAATATGTTATCTAAGTTGGTTTATTTTTTTCAGGCCTGTGAGGAGAAAGCCAAAACTCAAATCTTAATGTTTTTCCTTTGGAAGCCTGAAAGAAAATAAACCAACAGATTCATTTCTAAACATAATGCAAACCTTGGTTCTTTCATAATTGGTGCCTTGAATCTCAGGTAATTCCTGACAAAATTTGACTGAGTACACCACCTCAACAATAAAATCTTGGTAGACTAAACAAAAGGTAAAACAAAAACAAAAACACCAAAACTCTTTAAATGTTCACACGATTTTTCACCAGGTATGTCCGCCGTCTTTGCTGCCAGCCTCTCATCTAGGATCATGTGAGTTACTATTTTTGTCGCTGTGCCTATCAGACTTCGATACAACTTGCAGCTGAATGGTACCACGCTAGCTCATCTCTGGGAAACGGGAAACACCACTTGGGAAAACATTCTGTTGGGCTAGTCAAATTAAAGACAGTTCATTTTCAAGGATTCTGTTTGTAAAGAAATTTACTTAAAAACAGATAGGAAGGCATAATAACAAAAAATTAGTAAAAAAAAAAAAAAAAAAAACAAAGATATTACCTTAATATGCAATATTGCTGTGCCTGGAGGATGAGCATCTGTTATTGATCTTAGAAGTTTTCCACTGGCCAAATCCCACATAGTGATCTATAAGACAACTAAATGCTTTAGAAAACAAATTTATTACTCTTTTTTTGGACTTTAAGTATCCTGCCTTCTGACTAAAATAATCTATTCCTGGTCTATAAACATTGCAGGCAAAAAACATCTATAAAGTTTGGCTGCAGGTCCATTAAAGCACAGGGCCTTCATTCCATCTTCATCTACCCCTCATCCTACCCAATCTACTTTCCACCTTAGATTTTAAATGTTGTTTTTATAATGATAGGTAAAATAAGTTTATTTAATGACTCCATTTCTTTAGCACTGATAACAATTGTTGGAAAGGCTTACTACCAAACTAACTAGTGATGTATAATTCAAAAGATGAGAAAAACCGTAACTTATTGACAGTTTCAGAAGTGGAAAGAAAAAATACCAAAATAGTTATCCAGGAACACAGTAATAAGAATACACAAAGCAGAATATAGTGTATTTAAAAAGCAGCAACAATTATCTATACTACTATTAGGAAGTAAATTTTGTATTAACACTCTGGTTTGTTTATTAAAGCTAATCACTTATACAGATGATGATTTATTAAAAATCACAGACTCAGAAGGTTTGGGGTTCACTCCCTGAGTGAGTAATCTGTGCCCCACATCAGGCACCCCTACCCTTGGGACCTGCACTGGAGAGATGAACTCCAAAACACCTGGCTTTTAAAACCAAAGGGGTTTATGTGCAGGAGATCCAAAGGGCTCTAGGGAGCTGAAACTGTGCCTTTAAAGGGCTTGCATGCAAGTTCACTCTACCAGGCACCCAGCACAAAAGCAGAAGTTTAAAAAATGCCTAGACTATATGTGAAGGGGATTCATTTGCTAATCTTAAAGTGTCTGCTAGAAGGACAGGGGCCTGATGGGACTTTCTGGGAATCAGAGGCACTGCTAGGCACCACTTTTGTGCTCCCCTTCTACTTTGCTTAGCACTGGTGCTGACAGGTGCCATTTTCGCACTCTCTCTCAGACTGTTCGTGCCAGTATGGATGCACAGTCACAGCACACTTCCACTGCCCCACTAAAGCTGGAGGGCACACACCACCCCTATACTCTCTTCCACAACCCCACCAAAATAGGCAGGCATATCCTAGCCCAGCACTCTATAGTGGCCTCAGCAAAGCCCTGTACTATCCCTCTGCCTTATCAAAGCCAGCAAGAGTGTGGTCCATATAGAAGCAGGTTTCAGCTTTGCCACACTTCCAGAGGCCATGGAGGAGCTCTTAGGGAACAAACATAGGCCAAGGGATGCCATCTCTGCACTCTCTTTTAACATCACTACAACTCTCTGGTACCAGCCAGAAAGGAGCTTATACACATGTCCGAAATTGCAATATTTGCAACTGTTGCCCAGGGGACACTTCCAAATCATCTGGTCTGGAGGTCAGCGTGGCTTACAATTGAGGTATCAAAGGACTGTATATATTTGCATACTTTAAAGCTGCTCCTGGAGGATCTGGTTTCCAATCAGCCTGAAACTGATGCTGATGAGATCCCTCCCTTTGTAAAACTGACAGGTCTTGGCAAACCTTCAAAAACTGGCCCCTATCAAGAATAAATCAGGCTGCTAAGACAATCACAAATGTTTGAGAGGCAACCAAGAACTTAGGCAAGGTTGTATAATAAGAGTCATCTCCCATACAAAGCTACTCCTCTAAGATTGCTTCCCCTAATACAGAGAAACAAACATTGATAGTGAAGCAAAATGAGGAAAAAAAGGAGTATGTTCAAAACAAAAGGACAAGATAAAACTTTAGAGAAAAAATACCTTAATGAAATGGAAATAAGTAAATTATCTGATAAAAGTTCAAAGCAATGGTAATAAATAAAGACGCTCACTGAACTTGGGAGAAGAACTGATGAACACAGTAAGAACTTCAACAAAGATATATTAACTGTAAGGAAGTATCAAAGAGAAGTCATGGAGCTAAAGAATACAACAGCTAGACTGAAAAATACACTAGAGGGGTTCAACAGCAGATGAAGTAGGAGAAAGGATCAGTGATCTGAAAGACAAAGCAATGGAACTAACTCGCCCAAACAGAGCAGCAAAAATAAAAAATTTTTAAGTGAAGGTAGCTTAAGGAATCTAGGGGGCAACATCAAGTGAAATAACATTCATATTATGGGTGTCCCAGAAGGATAAGAGAAAGAGAAAGGGGCATAAAAATTTCTGAAGACATAATGGCTGCAAAACATTACGGAAAAGGAAACACATATCCAGATCCGAGAATCTTAGAGAGTTCCAAAAAAGATTAACAAAGAGATCCACATTAACACACATGATAATTAAAATCTCAAAAGAGAGAATATTATAAGCAACAAGAGAAGAACTACTTGTTATGAACAATGGAACCCCCATAAGACTATGAACACATTTTTTCAGCAGATACTTTGCAGGCCAGAAGGCAATGGCATGATACATTCAAAGTGCTGAAAGGAAAAATTTTCCAACCAAGAATACTCTTCCAGCAAGATTATTCAGAAGTAAAGGAGAGATTAAATTTTCACACAAGCAAAAGCTAAAGGAGATCATCACCACTAAAACAGCCTTAAAATTTTTTTTAAAGAACTTCTTTAACCTGAAAAGAAAGAGTACAATTTAGTAACAAGAAAATATATGAAAGCAAAAATCTCACTGGTAAAGGAAAATATATAAAAGATACTGAATTAATCACTTATAAAGCTAGTATGAAGGTAAAAAGACAAAAGCAGTAAAACTAATTATGACTACAATAAATAGTTAAAAGGATACACAAAATAAAAATACGTAAAATGTGACATCAAAAACATAAAACATGTGGGAGGGAAAGTAATAATGTAGAGTTTTAGAATGCGTTAAAAACTTGCTATAAATTTAAAATACACTGGTTATACATATAGGTTGTTATATGTGAACATTATGGTAACAACAAAGCAAAAACCTATAATAGATACACAAAAGATAATGAGAAATGAATCTAAGCATAACGGTACAGTCATCGAATCACACGGAAATAGAACAAGAGAAAAGGAACAGAAAGGAACAACAAAACAGCCAGAAAACAATCAACAAAATGGCAATAAGTACATAGGTACCAATAATTCCTTTAAATGTAAGTGGACTAAATTCTCCAAACAAAAGACATAGAAGTGGCTGGATGAGTTCAGCTGTTAAGGACATACACAGAATGAAAGAGAAAGGATAGAAAAGATATTTTATGCAAATGAAAACCAAAGAAAGCTGGGGTAGCTCTACTTCTATCAGACAAAATACTTTAAAACAAAATCTGTAACAGAAGACAAAGATGGGTGTTACACAATGATAAAGAGGTCAATCCAACAAGAAGATAAACAATTATAAATATTTATGAACCTAACATAGTAGCACCAAAACATATAAAGTAAAAATTAACAGACCTAACGGGAGAAAATGACAACACTACAATAATCATAGGAGACTTTAATACAATACCCAACTTACATCAATAGATAAAGAGACAGGAAATCAATAAGAAAACATGGGCCTTAAATGACACTTAGATCAAATGTACTTAACAAATATATAGAGAACATTCCATCCACAAGCAGCAAGATACACATTCTTCTCAAGTGTACATAGAACATTCTCCAGGATAAATCATATGTTAGGCCAGAAAACAAGTCTCAATAAATATATAAAATGACTAAAATCATATCAAGCATCTATTCTAACCACAATGGTATAAAACTAGAAACAAAAAAACTGAAAAAATATGTGGAAATTAAACAACATGCTACTGAATAACCAATTGGTCAATAAAGAAATCAAAGGAGAAATACACCAACAATGAACTATCAGAAAGACAAATTAAAGAAACAATCCCACTTACAATTACATCAAAAATAATAAAATACCTAGGAATAAATTTATCCAAGGAGGTGAAATTTGTATGGAACCATAAAAGACCTGAATAGCCAAAGCAATCTTGAGAAAAAAGAACAAAGCTAAAGACTTCATACTCCTTGATTTCAATCTACATCACAAAGTTATAGTAACCAAAACTATATGTATTTGCATAAAAAATGGAATAGAATAAAGATCCCAGAAATAAACCCACACATATTAATTAGCAACAAAGGAAGCAAGAATGCACAATGGGGAAAGAATAGTCTCTTTAATAAATGGTGTTGGGAAAACTGAACAGTAATAGGCAAAAAAAAAAAAAAAACTGGACCACTATAGGCAAAAAAATTAACTCAAAATGGATTAGACCTGAATTTAAGATTAAAATCATAAGACTCCTAGAAGAAAACATAGATGACATCTGTCTTGGCAATAAATACTTGGATCTGACTCTGAAAGCAAAGATAAACAAGTAGGACATCAGATTTAAAAACTTCTGCACACTGAGGAAGCCATCAACAAGATGAAAAGGCAACATACTGAATCAAAGAAAATATATGCAAATCATATAACTCATAAGGGGTTAATATCCAAAATACATATAGAACTCAACTCAAGAGAAAAAAAAATAATTTTAAAAAAGCAAGGTATCTGAATAGCCATTTTCCCAAAGACATACAGATAGCCAACAGGTACAAGAAAAGATGCTCAACATCACTAATCATCAGGGAAATGCAAATCAAAACAACAATAAGATATCACCTCAGACATATTAGAATGGCTATGATCAAAAGACAAGAAATAACAAGTACTGGAGAATGTGGAGAAACAGAATCATTGTACACTAGTGGTGGGAATATAAATTGGTGCAGCCACTATAGTAAAAATATAAATGGTATAGAGGTTCCTCAAAAAATTAAAAATAGAACCATCATATGATCCAGCAATTTCACTTCTGAGAATTTAACCCCCAAAATAAAAACCTAACTCAAAAAGATAACTGCACCCCCAGGTTTATTGTAGTATTATTTACAATAGCTAAAATATGGAAACAACATAAGTGTCCATCGATGGATGAATAAAGATGTGAGAGAGACACAAACACACAACTCAGCCTTAAAAAAAAAAGAAGAAAATCTTGCCATTTGTAGCATGAATGCTGAAGGGTACTGTACTAAGTGAAACAAAGCAGATAAAGACAAATACCATATGATTTCACTTGTATGTGTAACCTAAATAACAGAACAAATGAACAGACAAAATTCACAGACACAGAGAACAGATTGGTGGTGGCCAAGAGGAGGGGACGTGGGTAAAATGGATAAAGGAGGTCAAGAGGTACAAATTTCTAGATATAAAATAAGTGATGGGGATATAATGCACAGCATAGTTACTATAGTCAATAATATTGTATTGCATATTTAAAAGTTGCTGAGAGTAAATCTTAGGTTTTCATCACAAGAACAAAAACAATAACTTTGTATGGTGATGTATGGTAAATAGACTTATTACGGTGACATTTCATAGTATATACAAATATGGTATACCTGAAACATGCTGTATACCTGAAACTAACATGTTATATGAGAATTATACCTCAGTTTTTTTAAAAAATCACATACTCTGGCTCAGTCAACAACAATTACAAAAATTTTGAGCAAAAGTCAGACTGAGCAATCTCAGGTTAGCTCTACAGACATGTTGCTTTATAACACATATTTTGGTCTTCAAGGTATTGCTCTAGAGATATTAGTTTTTCTTTTAATTTAACACTGTCTTATGGATAAAATAAAGTTCATATTTACCTGTCCTTTAGCAAAGCCACAGAGAAGTCTTGAGCAGTCATTGTTAATACTGAGGGCAGAGATGGCTCCATACTGACCTCCAACACTAGTGCTACCCAGACAGAGTCGCAAAGCTTGATTCTGATCTAAAAAAGCAATTTATAAAATCAAGTGAAAAAAACAGAAGGCATGAATAAATATATGTTTAGTATAGGCTTATTATCAAGAACTTGGAAGGAAACAAGAATCAAAAAAATCAAATGATGAAGTTACACACTATTTTATATTTTGTTATTTTTATTTTAAAAATTTTTTTAAGTTTAGTTTATTGGGGTAACATTGGTTAATATAAGTTACACTTATTTTAAAACATATGCATTAAGCATCTACTAGAGACTGGGCATTGAATTAGACACTAAGAATACAGGAAAAAACTATCTTCAAGGATGTATAAAACAAAACTTGCTAATAAATAAAAAAATCCATAAGAAATCTATATCTCTTTGAACTATCTTTCATCTATCTCATTTTAGAATTGTATTCCTTGCTATTGTCAGGATGAAAAGTTATAGGAAATACCATCTTTTAAAGTAGCTTTAAAACTTAAAAAATCAAAATTTATTAATTTAGAATTTGGCTAAAGTATACATTTATATTATCCATAAAGAAAAGGTTTACTAGGCAAATTAATAGTACAAATAAAATTAAAGAGTAAAGATTTAAACTGAGAAAATTATTTCAAGCATCAACATCTAATATGCTAAAAGCAAATAATTCAAATCTCTACTAGATTAAGTTATTTAAAGGCAAGGATCTTGTCTTAATCACCTCTGATTTCTCCATGAGGCACTCAAATATATATTAAACTTTATTATCTAATAATTAAAAGGAATTCTCTAGGGCTTCTCCTGGGCAATGCTTATTTTGTATAGCATTCATTATTGTATCCACTTGAAAACAATGAAATAAAAAATTTAAATGTAAGAAGGCATGCCTACAAAATTTAACTGTTTAGGAAGAAAAATAAAAAAAACTTGCCATAATTGCACAATCTGGATTTCTCTCAATTTGCTCAGCAATTGTTTGTGCCTCCCTTAAACTACTGTTAAAAACAAGACAATAGGCCCAAAATGGAGTCACTTTTGCTAAACCCCACATTACCACACTGAGACTTAAAACTTAACATAATTACAGTTTCGGCCTCTCCCAGGAACAGAATCTTAAACGAATCAATCGGGAATTGCCTAGTCAGCAGCAGTTAGGTCATCTGCCTGACAGACCCTGTCATCCTCTAAAGGAAGGTCACGTTGCCACAACCAATTTGCTTTTTTTTGTTGTTGTTTGTGTTAACTTCCTTGTCCCATTCCTTTCTGCCTGTAAAAGTCTTTCATTTTGTATAGCCTTTTGGAGCTCCTTTCTGTCTGCTAGATGAGATGTTGCCTGGTTCATGAATCACTGAATAAAGCCAATAAGAGTATTAATTACAATACTCTTAACTTTTTTCTTGATTTTTACAATGTATTCATTGTTTTTATAATATCCCTTTATAAGGTAGTATAGCTATGAGGTGATACATAGTGAATAAAATATCTATTTAAATTCTGAAAGATATTTATCAATTCTTATTGTTGTCTTTATACATTTATTTTTATGGTACCATATTAACAAACCTACTATTACACAATTTAGACTAAATTCAGGAAAGATAGATTTCTGTAAGAAAAAGAAAGCAGAGTTTGGTTGGAGAGGTTTCTTTGCTAGAGTAACCAAACATTCTGTACTCTAGATAATTCTGGACAATTCTGGAGAAAGGTACTTGACAAAAATAAAAATAAAACTTCTTCCAAACACTTAAATTCTGTAGTTACATGGAAAAAACCAAAAGGACATGGACAGAAAGAAAGGTGAAAATCAGAGCACTCTCTACATTGTCCTCCTCTAGAGGGGGCTCTTGATCTCATTAATTTAAAAGGAAAAATTCTATTCTCCCCTACTCTCTGAAGTCACCTTACTTTATTGTTGGAGAAAAGAGATTAAATTAGGAATACAGCAGTACATCCAATTTCATTTATAAAGTCACATATATCACATTTGGTTGGCATTGTCAACTTAGTTTAAAAAAAAATAGAATGGGTCCTTATGAAGCAAATGTCTCTAAGCAAAAAATAAGAAATGAGACTATCATTTTTCCTATAAAATTCACAGAATTGGCATATAGCTTAAATAAGAAAATGCCTACAAAAATTTGAAAACTACAAAATGGTATGAATGTAAGAAATTATTAACAAATAAACAGCTTATCAATTAAGAGAACTTTAAGTCCAGATATCAAAAAAAAAGCACAACTATCTCACACTGCAATAAATTATACCTATTTCTTTTATTAGTATATGCTTCAAAGTATTCTTTGCTTCAGGTAGCACTCCAGCATATTCTGGGTTTAAGAGTAATGTGCTGAATAGCAAAGAAAAGTCACAAATAATGCATAGTCTATAACAGCTATAAAATTTTAATTTGACTATACTTCAAGAATTTCTTTTCTCCATAGACTAAAATTAACTTAACCTTCTATTTTTTCATCCCTAATTTAACTAGTTCCTAAAAGACCATCAAAGTAGGAAATACCTAAATCCTAGAAGGAATCAAATGTAATTGTGTTTAGAGCTCTATTTTTATTGCCAGTATTCACCATTCTTCAATATTACTCTTTTCTTTCCCTTGAGCATATTAAAATATTCTCTAAGACCAAAGGAGAAGCAAAGAGATATTAGGAAACATTATCATTAATGATCATAAAACAGTAGAAATACTTTTACCTGACCCCCATCTAACCAACACACAGAATTAAAGTTCTCATCCCCTCTATAAAGCTTACTGATTGAAGCCCAGGACTCACTGAATCCCCAAAGCTAAATGACTATTTTCTAGAATGCTGACGCTTACGAAGAGTCATTTGTGTTCGTTCCCAAACCTATTCATGCCACTGAATATTGCTGTACTTTAAAAACCTAATTAACCATAGAGTGGAGAAGAAAAGGCTGTTGTTTCTGTGAAAACTAAATGAATGCTTTAGAAAAACTTGTTAAAGATAAATTGCTTTTAAAAAACTATCATGAAATAAGGTATGGGCAAGTGTGGAAGATTGAAGAAAAGTTTTGTGAAAATCTAGTGTTTTGCACTCCTTGATTAATTCACAGGTGCCTAAGCTTTCACCTCTTTTTTAAAAAATTAAAAGTGCAAATTTTACATGACCCAATATTGATGCAGTTAACACTAAAAAAGATGCCACAGACCTCTAAATGGCAGATACAAACTCAAAGTAAAGGCTTTGGACTGTATCAAAAGATTGAGGGAAAAGTGAATATTTACATATTTTCAGTTAAAACAGTAAAGGTATGCATAAATTTATAATTTTTAACAATTCCTTGCTTTAACCAATCTTTCAATTAGCTGGTTTTCTTCAATAAGCATTTTGTAAGAGAGCACTAATTGATAGCATTCTATTTCAATAGTAAAAAGGTCAAAAGAAAAAGTCACTCATGCAAACCAAAATTACTATACCTTTTCCTTTGAATCCATGGAGAAGATTAAAACAGAGAAAAGCAAGAAATCAGTTCAAAAGTTCAAAGAAGAGACACGTAAAATTTCAAGAGTTTAAGTCAAGAGTTTAAGTGACCAACTTTATTTGTATGAATGATACTAAATGTGATTAAATAATGAATGTCTCCAAATTATGACTACATTCAGGTACCGATATGGGAAAAGAGGAAAGGCATAATATTCAAATTACAACACACTAAGTAAATCCAAGTCCATTAAGTTTAATAGAAAAAAAAAATCATGCTCACAACATGAAAAATGGAAAACTAAGGGCTTTGGAATAAGAAAACATCTTAAGATTCGTAGTAATAATACTACGAATACACTTCCTGGCTCTCAAGCAAATTTTAATCCATTTGTTAAAATTCACTATCCAAATATCTGATTCCTACAAAAATAATGAGTAAAATTTATTAACTGCATGATTAAACCCACAATATGACCAGAATATTAAAATTCTTTCTCAAACTTTGGCATACTTTCTTTTCCATAAAACTATAATGAAAGCTTACTATTTCATCATATCTACAATAAAGCTGCTGGGATCTAAAACAAATTAGGAAGTTATTAGCCCAAGGAAATTAAAGAGGCAGAAGCAAAAGACAATATACTCTCATTCTGTTAGTTTTTATTTTAAGTATGTTAATTTTAATTTGTTGCAGTGAGTTCTATGTGGGTTTGATTATAACTAGTTACATATTCTTATAACCTCATGGTAAGGAGAGAATGTTAGAGTTGAAGAAAAGTGAAAAATGGATAAGTAGGAACAAAAACTCAGTATGTATTCTGCTCACAGATCTCACAGATAAACATATGCATTATATTCTATCCTCATTCACCTTAGTTCTTATATCTTGGAATTTGCCTCCTTTTCTCTCAAGACAGGAGAATTGCTCAGAATGGTGAAAATCACTGACACAGGAGTCCATACTCCTGATTCTAACTTGGCTCTGTGCATTTCACTTAGCCTCTCTGGTTCTCAACCACCTCACATGTAAAATAAGGAAACTGAACAAAAATATCTTTTAAGATCCTTTCCCCAAATTCTATCAGTCTAAAACTAACTATGCCCTCATAGGAAAACAAGCATTTCTACACATGAGAGAAGAGCAAGATGGTAAAACTTTCTAGAAGACAATTAGTCAATACATTTCAGAAGTTTAAAATGTTCACTCCCTGATCCCAGCAATTCCACTTTTAGGAATTTGTTCTAAGTGCACAAAAATTTGTCAATGAGCACAAAAATGTAGTAACAAAGATGTTCAGCACTATACTGTTTGTTTAGAAACAACGTAAATGTTTTATCATTGTAAATGGTTAGTAAATTATGGTGAATCCACTGAAAAGAATACTTTGTAGCCATTAAAAAATGTTACAGATGAATATATAATTATATGGAAAGGTGTTCTTTATAATAAACAAGCAGATTACCAATTACATGATTCCATTTTGGCCTAAGTATACACACATATACACACATACAGACAAAAACACAATCGGAAGGCTATACAGAAACATTAAGGACTTTTCCTGCATGGGAGAATTTGCTATTTTATATCTTCAACCTTTTGCTCATCAATGTTTTCTAAATTTTCTATCATGAACACATATCAATTATAAACTGAGAAAAAATTATTAAAATCAATTGTATAGTTTGCTCAAGAGAATTATACTGTTTCTATTCTTCTCATCCCCAAACAAAACTTTCATTTAATAAATCCCCTTGGAAAAGACAGGTGTGAAAAATCACATAATAAGGCTTTTAGCATAATAGAAAATTTTATAAATAGGAAGTCATATTGTTCAAAAGCAAGGGAAAATAACTAATATGTTAAATAAAGATGTAAGGCCCACAGAGATCAAATTGTGGTTCTGCTATAAAGTATTCCGAGGTGATTGTTATACAATATCCTATAGATTCCTAAATGAAATACGGTGTCATCAGGAATTCCATTTAAGAGATGAAAAAAATTTAAGATCCAGAAGAAACCACTAAAAATGACAGGAAAATATTATTTAATAGTTTTTAAATTAAAAAAAAAAAAAAAGAACAAAATGTTCTGTTCATGGTAGCAAATTTAAAAACCAAGGAAAGATTAATGAAACTAGGATGATTTTGTCTCAGATTAAAAAAAAGAGAACATACTTAAAACCAACCTCTATCTTCTCAACCAAGAACATATAATTACGGTCTAAAAATTTTTCAGTTTAGAGGGATTTAAATGGAAATGAAAAAGAATTTATTGGCAATAAGAGTTACTGAAAATCACTAAGAACGCCTGCGAATCTCTTTTCTGAAGATCTTCTAGAATACCTATTACTCAGTTACGATTCAGAATCAAAAATCACCCCACCACCACAACGACCAACTGGAAGCAGACAACATGACAACCGAAGGTCCCTTTTAACTTCATATTCTTTTTGTCTAGGTCTGCAGAGAGTCAACAGATATGACAGCTTATAAATTCATAAAGAAAATAAACTTGCAACAAGCAAAAAAATGAAGCTGAGTCAAGCAATTTTTAACTATAAAAATACTGACTGCTACTTTTCAAGTTTCCTTGTCTTTTCCAAGTAACTAAGGTTCACTATATAAACTATGATTAAAAGACCTTATAAAATCCAAAAGAATAATGTTTAAAATAAAGAAAACACTTAGAAAATTTACCAAATATTAAAGCCAATCCATGAGATGTACCCACTGCTATCAGACTGGATACTGCCTGAGAACAAAAGGGGAGATTATATTTTAAGATATTATATCAAGGATCTTGAAATAAACAGAATTGAATTTGCTGGTCTTCCTTCCCCTTAGGCACCAGATGACATACCAAGTATTACAAATAAGGACAAATTCATCTAGGAGGCAAAACAGGAAATGAAACTCAGGACATTTTATTTCTGGGAATGCTTCTAAATTTACTCTAAGGGTAACAATATCAAAATATCATATGTTCAACATTATAGGCAAAAACATGACACTTAGCTTCCTCTAAAGCATTTTTTTTTAATTCAGGGATCCAGACAAAGTAAGAAGTACTTAAGGTACCCAACCAAGAACCTCCTATGAGGTGTGGAGAAAGGAGTAGAAAGATCTCTCCTAGTTTAATCACCAGATCCAAAAGGCATCAGAAATGTTTAAAATTCAGCTGACTTCCTCACCAATTAACTAGCTAATAAGAAAGCTACAGGAGACAGCTGGAAGTAGTCAGAAAAAGAGGGCACTAGTGTGCTTTCAATCTGCCCCAGTTCTCTATAATCACTCCACAGATTTACTTGGCAGGCTCAGCACCAGAGTTCAGAGCTGTTAAATGTACTATATACCACAAAGTGATTCTACTGAATACTGTTTTCCACTCCCTATGACCAAAATGAGGCCAAGTCACAGAAGGAGCAAATTTACTTCGGCAGGGTATATATAACCACATACAAATAAACCTGGAAAATGCTAATCATTATTCTATTATGTGATTTTCAAACAAAAGCCTGAAGAGTAACAATACACTAGAAAGAGAACATTCAACATAGATAAATTTTAAACCTGATTACTGCCAATAAATTACTTATAAATTTATTATCACAATAATTTATGTATTAACTTTAAACATTAGAAGAAGGAACCTAAGAAAACCCAATCAAATAGAAAATTTATTACCTTTAAAGGATTATTTAAAGTATACTTACAATTGCTGTAGGCAAGCCAGCGTCTACTTTGTCCTAAATAAAATTTAGAAAAAAAAGTATTTGAAATGATATTCTCATTATAAAACAGATAATGGTATAAAGGGCCTCTCTTTACAGATACTTTCATCCAAATCAATTCAGACAAGAGGTAGAACCTTTGTTTTTGTCCCAACTAAGAGGAACTACAAAAGTTGTAATATACCAACAAAATATAAAGAGCAAGAGTTGCTTCAGGAAAGGTACTGATTATAAATGAACATGTAAAGAAAAAGAGAGGAAAGAGGTTCCATTTTCAATAATGTGAATAAAGTATAAGTATTATGTGTCAAAATGGTAAGAATACATATAGGTTTTAGAAAAAGTGAACATATCTATGGATATTCTTTAGGAGCTTCCTATGCAGCAGATTATACAACAACTCCTAAATAAAACCTGAGCAGGTCTATTCAGTCAGTTCTTGAGCATAAAAAAATTAAAAATTAGTCCCACCTCTTTACCAGTAACTGTATGACCTTAGGAAAGTCACCTAACCCTTCTGGATATTCGTCTTATCTGTTCAAGGAAATAGCAAATACCACCCCATCTACCTCAACTGAGTTGTTCTGAAGATCAAACTAAATGTAAAGTGTCATATAAATGTAAGGGTATCTATACGATGCTTCCACAGCTTTAAATAATAGTAATGACTTACAATGATTAGTACTGTAATAACAAAGAGCTTTCATACACATGTATTACATAATATAATTCTCAAATCAGGAGAGACAAATAAAATAGGTATTATTAAGATTTTCCAGATTAAGAAAATAGAAGTTTCAAAGAGTTTAACAGTTTTGCCCAAAATTATTCCAAGTGGTAGAACTATGTCTCATAGGGCTTCTAGGTCCCAGGCTAGGCTCTTTATATCACCTCTACACGTCTGTCCCTATCAATATGGTCAACCAGTTATAATCTCTCAGAAGGCAGAATCTATTTTATCCAACTTTACAGAGCTTCCCAGGACCTAACTTAAAAAACTTTCTCCAGTGCATGGGGATATGAGGGACAGTCACCAAGACTGCTATGTACAATGTCCTCGACAGCAGGATATACCTAGGCCTGTGTGGATATGTGTATATAAAGCTCACCTAGCATAATGCTTAATAATTAAGAAACATGTGATAAATATTTGATGATTGATTTGTGCCCCAAATAGGGAAAAAGAATGAGACAGCAGATGAAGAACAGAAACAATATTCAATATTCAAAATGGAACCTCAATAATGAAACCAGAAGTCGGCTAACTTTAAAAGCTAAAAAACCACAGATGTGGGAAGTATTTTAGAGATTATAGAATTTTAGTACTGGTGTTGCAACATCTTAAGGTAGGGGTTATCAAAAGCCAGGGTGCATTAGAATCACCTGGGAAACCTGTAAAAATGCAGATCTCCATGCTTTACTTCCAGAGACCCAAGTTAGTGAGTCTGAGGTGTGTCAGGAATCTGCATTTGAATGAGCACCCCAGGAGACTCTTACACACTAGACACATCTTGAAAAAACCACTGTACTAAGGTATCTCTTTTATCTTAGGTGATCATAAAAATAACAAATATACTTTACAAAGCAATTTGAATTAATTTTAAACATAGTCACATGTCATTACTTTGAGTCAACTTCCAAAATTAAACAATGAGGTTAACAACTCCAAAAGTTTCATCTTTCCTAAGTGTTCTCTGGGCATGCGTGACAAAGCCATGACGATCAAGGCCTCAGGGAGCCCTAACAACATCATTACGCACATGGCTGAAGGCATTATTAAACAACTATTCAGGAGGGACACCCAAAAATACAACTAGCTTTTACAGGTTAATAAACCAACCATCACAGAAAAGCATATAACTTAAATGGAGCTGGTAATCCAAAATTAGGAAGGCAGAGTATGAAGACTGTCACAGGAAAAGCAGTTTTCATTTTAACATACCAGAAGAGCTCAACCATAGCAGTGAAATAAGAATAGAATGCAAACACTCTGGGATTTATTAGAATTTTTCCCTCCTCTTCAAGAAAGAAGAGAAATCTTTTAAATAACAGATTTATCTAATCATTGTTCAATGTCTAAGTTTTATTTCAGTCTCCATTATTCAAAATATTTTTTAAACTGCACAGGTGGGTCAAATGACTGTTCTGGTTCATCTTGATTTTGAAAGGAATGAATTTCATCACCTACATAAGGATTAAATTCAGAAAACGTCATGGAAATGTAATCCTCAGCAGGTGGTTCCCATTCTAGCAAATATGAGTTACTCCCCACCTAAAAAGGAAGGACAATTGCCCAGGTTTCCTCCATTGCTTGACCATCTATTTAAACTGACTTCATGATACATGAGCTGGGTCAGGATATAACAATTGCCCACATAGAACACTCTCCTCTCCTTTTCTTTCTTTTCTTTCCTATTTTTTTTTTAAAATCTGTAATAAGAGCTTTCTTTAATAAACCTGAAAATTGTAATGTGGTTATGGTATGATGCCTCTTCTGTATCTATTTCTTATCCTGAAAAATCAAAACTTTGTCCAAACTGAGTATGCAAAATACCAATTAAATTTCATGAAAAGAATATAATAACACATTAAAGTTCTTGGGGTATGAATCCGTTATTATTATTAATAACTATTATTATATACAGGATCTATATATTGAATTTGGAAAACTAAAATTGAAAGACTACATAAAACAAAAAGCTTTGAAGTCAAAGAAAAATTTTATAAAACATACCAGAACCAGCATCTATTGTCTTGATGAAGTATTAAATATTTTTACATTATCCTAGTGCTCGAAATAATTTTCAAAAAACCCCACAGATTCTGTTCCAGCCATTATACACTGGACACATTCACCAATACCACCTCCATTTCACAACAAAGAAGCATTAAACTTAGAGCCATAAACCCCAATTTCAAGTAATTGCTCTGCTATCTCCTACCCCAGTGATGTAAGACAAGTTAATATCGCCTCTCTAAGCCTGTCTCATTTGAAAATAGGATATGGCTTTACCTACTTTCAAAGTTATAAGAGTAAATTAAATAATGTACATGAAAAGACTGTGAATTATTTTTAAAAAATCACTTGGTTATAAAAGATTCTGAACAATCATTTCTCCATATGAAAAGACTGAAAAAACGAGCGCTCTACCTCAACCAAACACACAAGATGGCAACTGAACTGAAAAGAAATTTACAGAAAAGGGAGATAGTATTTCTTTTAGGCCTGCTGCCATATTTCATTTAGGCACACCCGAGACTCTGAGCAGACCTTTATTTCATGGCTGCACTAATTTCTATGTCAAGATGTGTAGGCATGTCTTATGAGTCAAAAATAATCACACAAAACCTATGAAGCCAGATTCTGTTTTTCTTAAGCCTCGGGCCAAAAGGAGTGTTGTGCTTTGTTTTATGCTCATTCCTACTTCATTATGCAGGTTATAAACCTAAGGGAAGAGAACAAAATACTTACAGCTGCAGACACTATCTGCGCAGAAATTCCCTTCAAAAGTGAGTGTCGCATAACTGATCCATGAAGTGAAAAAGAATCAGGTAATTTCTTCTTCCTAGAAAAAGAAAAAGAAAAAAAAAACAGTTTAAGAACAGAAAAAAATTTAAAAGGCAGGGTTTTAAATCTTTGAAAGAAAAAAAACAAGTAAAGCAGAAAAAAATACTGTTATCTGTTAGCTCTGTTTTGCAAAGAGGTATAAAGAATCTAACAACACATTCAGTTGTACTAAACCTACTTTGAACCTCAGAGAAACACAAACAGGAAAATGAATAAAGCCACCATTCCTTTTTCATTGATTCAAACTGTTCCTTGCCCACCTTACATAATATATAACAAGAGGTTCCTCTATTCACTAAAAGATTGCCTATAGAGCCCTCTTTCTTCCCTACATGTCTACATCACCTCTACCTGCCTTCCACACTTGCTCACCTTTCTTGTCCTCCTCCTGTTTATAACCACTTCATTCTTCAACCACCTCAAATTCCACACTCATTACTCTTTCTCTGCTGCTCCTACTAACAGCTCCTTTTACTTGCCCTACTCAACAACATGCAAAAAATAATTTCTAAACTTTTACCAAACATTGAGTACCTACTCTGTGTAACTAAATGTATGCTCTGGAGATAAAAATAATAAAGGTTCCTACTCTCAAGGACCTCAAGCCTAATCAGAGGGACTAATAAGAAACTCATTCTTAAAAGATAAACATTACAAAATAATGAGTAAAACACTAGAGAAATGAAATAAAGGATAACTTAATCCTACTTTATTAGGGGGCTATCAGGGACAGCTATAGAAGAGAGGATGTCTGATCTGGTCTTGATGGACAACTAGGAGTCTGTCAGGCTACAAAAAGGCACAAGCAGAAATATAAAGATACAAAGGTGCACAGTGTGTGTGGAGAATGTTAGTATACAAAAAGCAGGAACCAGGAGGATGGGAGTGGGAGTGCTTAGAGATTAGGTCAAATGGTAAGAAGAGTCCAGAATGATGCGTGCAAAGGACATTATCATATAGACAAAAAGAAGACACCATATCTTTTAAGCTGCTAATGACCATATCATCAAAAACATTTATGTTATGGTAGTTCCATACAAATTTTAGCATTGTTTTTTCTATTTCTGTGAAAAAATATCATTGGGATTTTGATGGGGAATGCATTGAATCTATATATGGCTTTAGGTAGTAAGGACATTTTAACAACATTAATCTGTTAACATAGGATATCTTTCCATTTATTTGTATCTTCTTCAATTTATTTCATCAATGTCTTATAATTTTCAGTGTATAGTTTTTTCACCTCCTTGGTTAAACTTATTTCTGAGTACTTCACTGTTTTTGATGCTACTGTAAATGGGACTGTTTTATTACTTTCTCAGAATTCTTCTTGCAAGTATATAGAATTGACCCCAATTAGCCAAAGCAATCTTGAGAAAGAAGAACAAAGTTGGAGGCATCACACTTCCTGATTTCAAACTATACTTCAAAGCTGTAGTAATCAAAACAGTATGGTACTGGTATAAAAACAACACACAGACCAATACAACAGAATTGAGAGCCCAGAAATAAATATTTGCATGTATGGTCAACCAATATTTGACAAGGGAGCCAAGACTATGCAATGGTAAAAGAATACTCTCCCCAATAAATGGTGGTGGGAAAACTGGATAATTGCATATAGAAGAATTTATACCCCTATCTTACAACACTCACAAAAATTAAATGGATTAAATGTTTTAAAGACTTAAACATAAGACCCGAAACCATAAAACTCCTAAAAGAAAACATAAGGAAAAAGTTCTTTGACACTGGTCTTGGCAACAGCATTTGGATATGACACTAAAAGCATAAGCAACAAAAACAAATATAAATAAATGAGACTACATCAAATTAAAAAGCTTCTGCAGAGCAGAAGAAATAATCAACAACATGAAAAGGAGAAAATATTTGAAAACCATCTCTCTGATAAGAGGTTAATATCTAAAATATATAAGGAACTCTGACAAACTCAATGCAAAAAAAAAAAATCCATATAAAAAATGAAGACCTAAAGATATTTTTCCAAAAAAGATACAGATGGCCAACAGGTACATGAAAAGATGCTCAACGTTACTAATCATCAGGGAAAAACAAATCAAAACCACAATGGGATATCACTTCACACCTGGTAGGATGAGTATTATCAAAAAGAGAAAAAATAAGTGTTGATAAAAATCTAGAGAGAAGGGAATTCTTGTATCCTGTTAGTGTAAATATAAATTGGTCTAACTATTATGAAAAACAGTATGAATGTTCCCCCAAAAAAATTAAAAATAAAACTACCATATGATCCAGCAATCCCACTAGTGGGTATATATACAAAGGAAATGAAAGCACTATGTCAAAGAACTATCTGCACTCCCATGTTCATTGCAGCATTATTCACAATAGCCAAGATGTGGAAACAACGTAATTGTCCTTCTACAGATGAACGAATAAAAAAATGTGGTCTATGTATATATACACATATAAATACACACATACACAATGGTTTATTCAGCCATAAGAAGGAAATCCTGCCATTTGCAACAACATGGATGGACCCTGAGGGCATTATGCCTGCATGAAATAAGTCAAACACAGAAAGATAAATATTGTATGGTCTCAAATGTGTAATTTTAAAAAGCTAAACTCATAGAAATAAAGAGTAGAACAGCTGCCACAGATTGAGGAGTGTGGAAATGCAGAGATGCTAGTCAAAAGGTACATACTTCCAGTAATAAGATGAATAAGTTCTGGGATCTGATGTACAGCGTGATGACTATAGCTAACAATACTGTATTATATACTTAAAAATTGCTACAAGAGTAGATCTTAAATGTTCTCATCACAAAAGAAATGGCAATTATGTGAGGTGATGAGGTGTTAACTAACCTTATTGTGGTCATCATTTCACAATATATATGTATATCAAAGAGTCACAGTATACCTTAAATCTATACAATGTCAATTACATCTTAATAAGGCTGAAAAAAAATTTTAAGTTATCTATTTGTAGGAAATAGTGACAAACAAATTAATATATCCAGCAATGGCCCCTACACCATAGAGGCAACAACCTAAAAGAAGACAGCACTGATACAGGCAAACTTTGAGAAGAGAGGGAAAATACAAAGACAACTTTATCAACATTGAAGTTACATATGAATTTAATAAAGTATTTACATTATGCTTCCTCCACTTCTCTTTCCTTTTCATGTCCTCTCCAAGAATTTGGAAGGTGAAAAGCAGCCAAAATGAACTTATTTAGGGTTAGAAGTCCTCTTCCCAAATCTTTAATCATCTTTTTGACTCTCCTCTGAACCTATTCCAACGGAATGAAGGAATGCTGGAGCTGACCTTAGAGAGCTGGAAGAAGTGGGTGAGGAGCGCAGGGAACAGAAGGGCGGTGAAGTAAACCAAGCTCTACATTTCAACCACAGACACTGTGCCAGGTTTAATCTGTGCTCCCGCCAAGGCTCTACTGCTTCTAGAAGTCCCTGGCTGTTATTAAGGCTCCCTACTGGGAGTGCAGAAGACACTGGTCATGACATCCACCTTTCTATCCTCTCCCCTCACCAGTGCCAAAATTTTTATAGTCTATTAAGCATATTATTATTGGGACTTCTACTTTCTATGAAGGGCTTCACCATATTGTACTATAACAAGATATTTACATTTTAAAGGATCAAATATTTCACATGCATGATTAAAATGAATACATACTTACCTCTTTAAGTTAGTCCTGTCACCACTATCTGAGCTTGCCACAGATGAAGTATCGTAGGAGTGAGAATCAATAGTATCAATGTTTAACAATGTAGGATCCTCGAGAACAAAAGACTCTTCTTCATCATCAGTCTAAATTGGAAGAATATGAATCAATAAATTTAAAAATTCCAAATACCCTATAAGTCAGACAGGCATTAATGGGTTTCTCCAAAACATCCACATGCTTATTTCTGCTTTTCACCTCTTTTCCATGCATTGTTACTAACTAAAAAGCCATAGTACAGAATTAAATTTTGACTCTAGATAGATACCTCTTTCTACAAAGAGCTCACTCCAAAAAGTCCTTTGTTGTAGAAGTGGGAGAAGTTATGCAGATAATTGTTAGCTACAGAATATTTCTTAAAATTCAAATCTGTATAGATGCTTTACTAGTTAAGTCAATGGCGAATTAGAAGAAAACTAATACCACCGGACTATATAAATAGTATATCGTGAGAAATATGACAAGCAGATAGAAGAAAGGCATTCTGGGTTGGAAATAGCATGTGCAAACACAGTGATTTCATAATATGTATTTTGCTCAAGGAAAAAAAAGTAGTAGTCCAAAATGAATGGAGTATATAGGTAAGAGCTGGAGGTGATCCTAGAAAGATAAGCTGGGGCCCAAGTTATAAAAAGCCTTATATTCCATTAAGCTAGGTAACAGCAGGGACCATATCTATCTTGTCCATCACTGTACGCTTAGTGCCTAGCACAATGCCTGACATATAATTAGCACTCATTATTTAAAATTAGTGTACTATATAGTAGGCAGTTAGAAGTCAACTGAGATTTTTAAGTGGATACACATAATGGGAACTATGTTTTAGTGAGATAAATGGGGCAGTGTGAAGATGGATGAGAGTAAAAGGGAAGACTGAGGCAGGGAAGTTATTAAGAACCAGTAAGAAGGGTCTTGTAATGTCAAGAAAAGAAAGGAAAGTTTGGCCTAGCAATGCAACAGAAGAGGTCAAGAGAAGAAATTATTAAAGAGATGTTATTGAGTTAAAACCCTAAGTCCCTGGTTACCATTTAAATAAAGGGGTTAAGGGAGAAGTCAAAGAAGATTCCAAGATTTCTAGCTTAAGCAGATAAGCAAAAGGTGATACTATTAATTGAGATAAGAAAACAGATAAAGCAGAATGAGTTTAGCCTTGAACAGTGGATTCCAAGTAAGACATTAAAGAAAAATGTTCTGATCATACTTTCTCTGGACTACCTTCTGCCTTACTATGTCCATCCATGTTCTTAAGAAAGCAGTCCATCTCTACTTTCTCCACCCATTACTAGCTACTGAGCACTATCTTTGCTGAAACTACGAGCCAAATCCACTGGCTTATTTTCAATTAGCATGTTCTTGTCCTCTATGCATCATTTAACACTAATGACCACTTGCTATTCTTGAAACTTACTGTTCCCATGGTTTCCAGTACATCTCTTTTTCTGGCACTCCTCCAACTTATATGGCCTCTTCTTTCAGTCATGTTCTTTACTTTTCTCACCTTAACCTTTAAATAATTCTGTTCTCCAGGATTATATTCTTAGCTCTTTTCTCTTCCTACTTCACATACTTCCTTCCTATATGAATAAGCTAATCCATACCTATAGCTTCAAGTACCTTGTCATGCTAATGACTCCAAAACCTGTATCTTCAGTATCAACAGCTGCTCTTGAGGTTTAGGCCCATATTTCCCACTGCTTTTCAGATAGCGACACATATACAAGTCTGCTATGATCACAGTTAGGATTAGTAAGGAGGTATCATTTTACTTGAGAGCTGTATAAGACTAGAATAACTGCTGAAGGGAAAGGAAATAATTCAGAAATAAGAACTGTAGCACAAATGTCTTAAACAAGAAGTCGATCAGAATCTTATCTGACTTTCTTAAGCCGTCTGAGGACATAAAACAGATCAGCTAAGTTAAGTCAGGGCTGAGAGCTTACAAGGATAAGTCAAAGGAAAAGAGAAGGAAAGAAGAGAATTGAGGTATCAATAAGACTGAATTTAAAATTACTAGCTATACAGCAGAGGTATCAATTCTCCCAAAACGATGTGTAAAATCTACACAATCTATTACATTTCAGCTGATGTGTATGTGTGTAAATTAATAAGGTGATTCTAAACTTACAGGGAAACACAAAAGACCAAGAATGAGGAAGGCAATCTTAAAGAACAACAACAAAGCGGGAATACTGAAACTACCAGATATTGAGATCTATTATACAGATTCAAACATTAGAATGTGATATGGGCAAGTGCAGAAAGACTAATGGACTCAAACCTACATATATGATCACCTGATTTAAAACAAAGTGACACCTCTTTTCAGTAAATGATGTTGGCTCACACCTATGAAATATAGACCAATAAAGATTTTTTTTAACTATAAGATAGTATCATCATGACCTTGGAATCTGCAAAATTTTCTTAGACAGACACACAAAAAAATCCTAACATAATGGAAAAACCTAATAAGCTGAACTACATTTAGAACTTCCGATCATCAAAAGAAACCATTAATAGGTCAAAAAGTTACCCAGAGAATGGAAAAAGACATTTGCAATACAAATATCTAATAAAGGGCTTATATCTATCACACATAAAGAGTTCCTATAATAAGTCAACAAAACACAATGGAAAAGTGAGCAAAAACATAAAAAGGCAATTCACAAAAGAGATCTAAATGGCCAAAATATATGCCAAGGTACTCAATTTCATCAATCTTGAGGTAAACTCAGATTAAAACTATGATGTGATTCCACTATAAGAAGCAATAAGTGAAAAAGAGAAAACTTCAAAAGTTGGTGAAGTTATGGTAACCACATGTTGCTGCTGGAAGTATATATTGTTATGACTACTTTGAAAAACCTGTGGCAGTATCTACAAAAGCTCAACATACCCATATCTAATGATCCAGCAATTCTACTCCTAGGTTTATACCTCACAGAAATGTGTAAGTGTGTGTATATATATGTATGTATGTGTATACACAGATTCATGTGTATGTATATACACATGAATAAGAATATTCACAGCAGCATTTTTCATAGTAGCCAGAAATTGGAAATTACACAAATGTCCATTACCAGTAAAATGAATAAATAATGGCATATAAAGAATTTTATACAGCAATGAAAATGAACAATTATATGCAAAATATGAATTAACCTAAAGACATAATGAGGGAAATAAGTCAGACACCCAAAAGCACATACTGTATTATTCCATTTATATGAAGTTCCAAGCAGGCAAGTTAATCGATGCTGGTAAGTTAGGATAGTGATTATCCTGGGGTTCTATAAAGTAGGAACAAAAAGAAGCTTCTCGAATGCTAGTAATATTTTATTTCTTCATCTGGATTCTGGTTACACAAGGCATTCAGTTTGTGAAAATTCACCAACCTGTACACTTATGATTTGTGCACTTTTCCTATATGAATGTTATAGTTCAATAAAAAGTTCAAAAGAAATTTCTGACTGCACAATGCAACAATTAGATTGAAGTGAAGCCAGGACTACTCAGAGACTGGGAGACCAGGAATGATCAAGAGACTTGGTTTTGATGAGGTCAAAGGTCAAAGATCAGGTTTAATGGAAGTAAGGGAATGAGAGAGAGGTTGTTAGGGCTGAAGAATGGAATTTCAAAATTAAAAACCTCAGAGATAACAGTTTCAAAGGATGACAAGGCTTAGCAACATTATTTCATGCTCTAAATTCTGAGATTTAAAATGTCTCAGTATTCTCTACCTTTCCATTCTGTAAACTATCTTGGATATCTCTTCTCAGCCTCTCTTCAGGTTATTAATGAACATTATAGAATATTTGCACCCATATATCCTGGAGCAAGTGCTTATTTACACTTTCTACTTCTGCCCTTTCTATTTTTTTCTTTTTAAAATCATTTTCTTTAATACCTTTTCTTTTCCTCCTTAGTCTTCATAATGTTCCACAACTTAAATTACTTTTACTTTCACTTTTTCACCTGCTTAGCTCCCTTGAAGTGTGAAGGCTGGCCAATTTCTAGTCTCATTTTCTCTCAAAGTCAGAGGCAGTCATACAGCACTTTATAATCCCAGTATCTAACACTGTGACCCAAATACACGAGGCACCCAAATTACAACTGAGGATAACAGCATTATCTTCTCAGTGAACCACTAATGATTATAGTTACTAGTAGATAAATAAATTACACAAAGATGGTTTTCCTTCATTATAAACTACAGTCTCATTCACATAAGCCTTATTTTCTTAGCCATTATTATATAAATATGTACAAATAGGACTTTGTACATAATCCTCTACGGTTATTTTTATTTCACACTTAATAAGGTAATTGAAATGAGATGTGATTAATACTGTAACAAAATTGACTAAAATAAACCTCTTCATCTCTAAATGAAAGATTTCCTCAATATTAGAAATCTTTTGTCAAAATTTTAAATGCTTAAGTCTTAACACGGATCATACACTTTTGAAATTAAAATACATTCAAAGTAATGGCAACATCAACTGATATAAAAAACAGGAATAAAAGTCACACAAGAAAAATGAAAGTTATAACTCAGAGAAAGTAGTTTGCATTCTATAGAGTGTTGGCTATGACCCTGAAAGTAGTGTAGGCAAAGAAGTAATATGGAACGAGGCTCAGCTCACTCAGAGCTGTGAGATCAGTCGGCATTTCTGTTGGGGAACCTTTGCATCACTACCTTTTAGAATACACAACCATGCATCAGAAACAGATTTATACATTAAAAAATCTTTCTCAAATTAAAAGCTAAAACCTCTACAGAGAGTCTTAAGCAAGTTTTTAAGAGATCAAGAAGACCGAGTCGAAGAATTGTCAGCAGATGCAGGGTACATAAAAATCGACATACTTCACCAACATGTACTTCCACAGAGTTCCTTTATAAGGCCTTTACGATTGCTAATTCAGAAAAGAATAACATCATTTTATGGCACTCATAAGATAAATTATGGAGGGTTTGTTTTCTTTACATTACAAGGCTGCAGATGCTCTTTTGTGTCAGAGGACGAGCTATTTGAATATCTCTGGTAGAGACAAGGTTATCGAAACAATACAAATCTCAAAAGTAACATGAATTTAGTATTTCACTCACTTAATAAAACATTTTTTTTAAATCCACCAAGTATGAGGCATTGTACTGGGCACAGAGATAAACAAGACATGGCCTCTGCCTCTGAGAGGCTCACAATCTAGATCTGTACTGTCAGAAAGAACTTTCTACAACCACAGAAATATTCTGTGTCTACACTATTCATTATAGTTGCCACTAGCCATGTGTGGACTCGGAAATGTGCCTTCTATAACTGAGGAATTGAATTTTTCTTTTTAGTTTAATTGTAATTAGTTTAAGTTTAAATTGTCACATGTGGCTAGTGGCTCCTATATTGGATAGTGCAGCTCTTGAAACATACACTATAATTAACCCAGAAATATTAAAATCAATGCCGTAAAATTATAGTGATCATTAATATACACTTACCTCATTTAGTATGCTTTCCAGTGTGGGAGGAGTATCAACTTGAGGAATATCAAACTCCTTGTCATCAATCTAAATATATAAAATAAATTAATGCTCACATATTGATGTTTTCTCTCTTATAATCGGGAGAGTGTTTTAATTGATTAGAACAATTATCAATTAAGAAACAAACATATCACCAAACTGTTCATATAGAAAGACAACTCAATAAAAATCCATGGTAATAAGTATCAGGTCAAAAGACTATAGGATCCTTTCCTTTCCTATCCACATATACTGTAATTATCAAGGACACATATTAACTGACTGCACCATCCTGACAGCCCTTTCCAGACACTTCTGAAGGACTTTGGCGTCTGCTTGTTTAGACATGATAAAACAGCAAGTTTTATGACAAGTCTTAATTTTCTAAGTTTTGAGATAAGCCATAAGCAATATACAAAGGTCTGACATTGCCTTTCTTCGTTATTTCATAAATTATTGTGAGAATAATTAGGTCAAACAACTCAACAACTTGTTATAAATATTCTCATGGTTACTAAAAGTATCATTAAATATTCTCATGGTCACAAGAACCAATTAATTAGAAATAAATGGTAAAAAAAAAAAATCATTGCGCAAGAATTCTAAACCTACCATTAGTTCTATGATCTTGAGAAGTTATTTAACAAAGCTGCACTTCCATTTCTTCCTTTATAAAATGGATTATCAGTGTTGTGAAGCTCAAATGAAAACATGCATGAAAGTGTTTCATAAACTGAAGTGAACTATACAAATGAAGTGCTATTATCTTATAAAACTTAGTGCTATTATCTTATAAAACTTATCTTATAGACTTCTATTAATCTATACAAAAATGATAGATTTGGAGTCTTTGTGTCATAAAGTACACTCTAGCCAATATTTTGGTTAAACATCATCACTTGACAGAAGCTGAAATTTTACCAGATCAGTTTTGAATTCCAACTCCTTGTCCAGATCTATGTAAGAGAACTTTGAAAGTGAAGCTTCTAGATTGAAAGACTTATTCAGCTCTTCTTCAGTAGTCTTGGCACAGAGGCTCTGTTCCACATTTTCATGGTCTGGTTCATTTTCCATATTTACTTTTAATAATCGTATTATGTTGATCCAAATAAGTTTTTTTTTCAATGATCTGAATGAT
Organism: Macroglossus sobrinus; assembly: GCA_004027375.1. NCBI lineage: Eukaryota > Metazoa > Chordata > Mammalia > Chiroptera > Pteropodidae > Macroglossus > Macroglossus sobrinus. The sequence goes on from PVKZ01003984.1 coordinate 51,061, forward strand.
GATCTCTTTTCAAAAAAAAAATACGTCATTTAGATTTCCTCAACTGGACATTCTGAAGACTCACTTGGTCAGACTTACATGGAAATTCAATTATCTGATTATAGGCAAAAAGAAAACAATACTAGGGTATGATGTATTATATGGGGGAGGGTTTCTATGGGAGCACAAAAGAGGAACATCTAACTCAGGAATCTAGGAAGTGACCCATCACCCGAAGTCATAAATCTAGTGATAGTGATAAACAAGATAAACTAGACCTGGTAGTAACTAGACTTATGTACCTAAGAGCATGAATGGTAAATCGGTGGTAAAGCTGCAATTAACCCTTATCTCACATTCTTAAACCTTCGAGTAGATCTCCAGTTCCCCTGAAGACAAGCATATAGACCAGTTTTGTCACTGGTATCCATATAGGGCCACAGGAAGCCTTGTGTAGACATAGAGGTCCCAGAATGGATAGCTAGTCACTTAATAGAAAACTAGCAAATCTAAGAATTCAGATCTATTATGGTAAAAAAAAAAAAAAATGATGCCGGGATAAAATAATTTCACAGCTAACTAGAGATTTATAGAAAGAAAGCTATTTATAAACATGGACATTTTCAAGAAAAACAAAAATACTAAAGTATGCAATTTTTTTTTAAGATTTCACAGTTCTAAATAATAGAATGCTATATCAAAAAATATAGTTTACTTGCAAAATTTCTAGAAAACTAAAAACATACTCAGGAATAATAAGTTTATTAATTAAATTTACTCTTAAATGTTTTTTAGTTTGTGTTACAATTAGGCTCCAAGTGACTGAACTTTAAAAAGTCCATCACTTAGCTCTGCTTGTTTAAAGAAGCAAAATATGAAAACAGAAACAATGTGATAGTAATAATGTCAATAAAAACAAAGGTCATTTTGTTTTCTAGATGGTATTTTCCACAGCACCCATCACCTAACTAGCAGGAACTCTCAGTGAGAAGCTTTTTCAAACTACACACTGTCCGCAGGGGGCAGAATCTCCAAGCCTACCAACAACTCTCCCCACCATAAAACTTCTCTGCTCTTACTCCTCAGTGAAGTGAAAGCAGAAAACTGCTGTTAACCAATGAGCCATTAAAACTAATTTTTTTAAAAGGGAGTGGAGAATTAGTTTTTAAATATATATAGAACATGCCCCAAACTCAAATTTTATCTAATTAGGCTCATTTTTTCAGTACTTATAATTTCACTTCTTTCAATGTTTCAGTTTAGTCAGACTAAAGGAAATTAATATCTACTATGTGTGAGACACATAGACTCATGAAGTCTAGTTTTTTAAGAATTGAAACCATTTTTTTTCTAGCTAGTACATTTGGTATACTACTAAAAACAGACTAACTTCTTTCACATGTTCCAGAAGAGAGACTCTAAGGTTCTGCTCTATAAAACACAAGCTATTATATACATTCCTAGAAAACATAACTGAGGGCACTCTGTATCTGGTAACATTAGAAAGTATATTTCTAATCTTCGTTACTAAATGTACTGCTTCTTTATCAATAAGCCAAATACAGTAGCAATACTAGCATCTATACACCTTTCTTCAAAGAAGAGGAATTGGTTCATTAAAAAAATTAATAAGGTTCGCTCTTATTTGTACTACTTAACAAAAATAATTACAATTAGTCAAGGAATGTCTGCAAACATAAAATTCACAGTCAGTGGTGCCTGAGGTCCATTATTGAGACTTATTTTTTTTTAATAGTGGAAAAGACAACAAAGAAAAAGAGAAAACTTTTATTTAAGTGATCAATAACCTAAAATGTTTCATTCTTCACATTTATCTTTCCATAGTAACTCAAAAAGGAAAATTTTTTCTGGCTCTTTTTATATCTCCTACCTGGAGTTAGAGGTCAGCAACTGTGAACACCAACACCACCTTCAAGTAATCAACATTCCCTGAAGAAAGAACATCATCCTGCCATGCTACCCTACTCCATTCTCAGCCTTCACCTCACTGAGCTCCTGTGATTTATGTGATGTGGTAGCAAAGTGGAGAGAACACAGCCAAAGAACCAATTAAAATGAGGTTTGAATCTGGACTTTATCAGTTCCTACCTATAACCTTTGTCAATCTCTCTATACCCTTTCGGAGCCCCCTCTATTTCTACATCTGTAAGATGAAATATTGGGCCATTTGTGTTGTTTACACAGAGCAGCACTTCTTGTTCTGGAAAGGGCTCCTTCAAACCATGTGGTTCTTGTGGAGGCTGCCAATCAAAAATCCCCTAGTAATAAAATTGTATTAAAAAGCCAGAGTCTTTCACTATAATTCATTAAAATAAAACTGGTGAGGAAGAGTCATTTCCACTGTTCTCTAAACAATGATAATAAGGCTGGGCAGCACCACCGCCCTCCACCCTCCACCCCAACCCTGGGTCTGCAGAAAAGGAGGTCATTTATCCAACTCATATCAACCAAACATCTACAATGCATCTGCCACTGGAGACCCACCATTACAGACAGAATTTACATTCTAGGTACAGATTCTCTAGCAAGAATGAAATCAACCCACAAACACAAGCAGAAGAAGAAAGAGTGTCCTGATATCATTCAAGCCCTAGATTCTAGTCATCTATGAAGTTAGCTCTAGCCATAAGCTTCCGGTAGTTTGGCTACATAAGCCAACATACTCTCTCTCTCTCTCTCTCTTTTTTTTTTTGTCATTTACAATTGAGAGTCCTGACTCCTAGGAATGCAACTACCTATTCTGCAGGGCTACTGTGATACAATAACTGTAAAGCATTTAGAATAATGCCTGGACACAGAATAGAAATATTAACTATTATGATTTAAAATTTCCTCAAGATCTCCAAATTCTCTTAAAGACTCTGACACAAGATCCAGTTCTTTTGTAAAGATGCAGACCATGCTAAGCGTATCAGAAGGATACCTTATTGGAAGAATATGCTTCTAACATCATCTAAGTTTCTTCATGAGCTGAATGGTGGGGTTTTACCTAGAACTAGTACAGCCCCCAGCAAAGCATCACACACACTTAATAAAAACTTTTAATTATGATAATAATTGTCATATACTACTAACTCATTGTAAAATCATGCCTTTTTGTTTTAAACATCAACTCTTTCTTTTGTCACTTAACACCAGTTTTTCTTTGTTAGCAAAGTTTTCCTGCCCTGAATCTAAAGGTCACCATGCTCAGGCTTTTTAAAAAGAGTTCACTAGAATAGCTTCTGGAAATTTTCTGGAATCTGAGCTGTGCATGAACCTATCTGCGGAAGGCAGAATGACAATGCCCAACGATGCTCATCTTAATCCCCAGAACCTATGACTATGTTACCTTATGTGTCAAAAGGGATTTCATAGATGTGTTTAAATCAGGATCTTGAGTTGGGGAGTTTATTCTGGATTTTCTGGTGGGCCCAATGGAATTACAAGGGTCTTTAACAGTGGAAGAGAGAGGGAGAAGAGAGTACCTGAGAAAGAGATATGACAACAGAAGCAGAGAGATGTTATATTGCAGGCTTTGAGGATGAAGGAAGGGTGCCAGGAGCCAAGGAATTCACAAATCCTTTAGGAGCTGCAAGACGAGTAAATGGATTCTCTCCTAGAGCCTCCAGAAGGACGACAGCCCTGCCATGGCTGGAATTTAGCCGAGTAAGACCAGTGCCAGACTTTTGAACTACAGAACTATACAATAATAAATCTGTGTTGTTTTAAGCCACTAAATGTGTGGTAATTTGTTACAGCAGCAATAGGAAATATTCTAACAAACTTTAATTTGTTTTTGGCCATATCTCCAACATTCTGAAATACTAAACCTTCCCTTGTCAGTTGGTGTTGCCTAAGAACTTGTGACCAAGTTCTTCACTCCAATATACAGAACAATGATGACATGCTTAATATATGATGCTTAATATTACAAGCTTGATGCAGATACTGCCGTCAGATATCACTTAAGTTTTATCCCAATACAAAGATTGGCAATGAACTATTGATAATTTCCTCTTGACATACAATTCTACAACTAGTTCTTCACCTACCTATTCACTGGGTGATCTACTTTTTTTATAGTTCTTAAGCGATGCCATGCAAGATAGTACCTGCAGACAACACTACTGGTTACATCAATTGTTTCTTAGTCTTTCCCAGGATGAAATCACATTAATATGACAGGAAATGTATGTCATAGAATCATGATTACCCCATATGTTGTTCTATTCTGAGTGCCGATAAACTAATATTTTAATAGTTATGACTTAAGATTATCTGACATCTTGAAAGTTCCCAAAGTTGTTACCTCTTAATAAGATTATTCCCAACTAATTAATAATAGATTCAAGGACCATTAAAAAAAGATATGTACCATGTAAACAGCAATGATCCCATTATGACATTGGCCAATTGAATAACTCTAGAATGTGACCTAGACTAAGTCAGGTTAATATGCAACTCTTTCACCATTTTTTTTTTAACTTTGGTAAATATTCTAAAGTTCCAGGATCTTATTTAATTCACTGACATTCTTTGACTTTTAAAAGTTACATGAGACACTTTTCATATTACAGTGAAATCAAAACAAGTTTTTTTTTTTTAATTTACTTTATCACCAGAAAGATACTACAAAATCATGATATGGAAACAATTTCACATGCCAGGTTTATTCCTGACCTTCCCAATCCAAGTATTTCACTTCTTTCATTTCTTTGTTTTGTCTTCTTGTGGTTTGTTTAGTGAAGAAAAATATAATAGAAGATAAATTTCTATTTGTTTCTTATTATCCTTCTCAGGTAAATGGACTAATTTTTAACAGTTTCCCAATGCCTACAGAATAAAATTCCAAATTCTAAACATAAGATTCCAGACATCTTATGATTGACCCTATCTTCCTTTACAAATAAACTTACTATTTGTAATCAGGCCTTCAAAAATAGCTTCCATTTTCCTTCTTTGTCTGCTCATGCTAGTTCACCTTTCCTTTTCCTCTCCATTTATCTAAGTTCCTTCTTTCTTTCCTTCCATCTGGGCACCTTCCTTCCCCCAAGCATTCTCTGATTCCAGAATGCATGAATTCATGCATTTTTTAGAACAGTGCCTTGATGCTTTCTTCATACTGAGTCACTTGTTAACTTACCATCTGACCATGTCTTTTCTTTCCAACTAGACAATAAAAATGAGGCCATGCTTCTTTGTACACTCCACATCATAGGGCTGACTTGCATAGCTATGTAAACATTCAATAAATACCTGCTGATTAACACAGAAGCTGGAAGATGGGAATAACATCTGTGTTGCAAATTATATAGATCTGTTTTATTACCTGTAATGTTAAGCTTCAGAGGATATTATTTGTCTCACAGCATATAGGGCTCTACACCATAATAAGCCAAGTTATAACTGAGTTCTACTTTTATGTAAGCATGCCTGTCAACTACTGCTGATCATATTCATATTTCAGATATCAACTAAAACTTTTCTTCCTCAAAAAGTCTTTTTTGCCCTGTTCAACTACACCAGGTTCCCTGTTAATATGCACCTATAACACTGTTCTTTTATTATACTTATCATATTATAATCATTTTTTCAGTTTGAAACACCATTCCCTTACCTTTACTGGAATGCAGGATCCAGGAGAACACGGACCAAATCTGCCTTGTTCACCACTGTATTCCCAGTGCTTAATTACTTGGTAGCTAATCAACCCACCAACCCAGCCAGCAGTCATCCTTCCCCCACTAGGTAAGCAGCCAGGCAACATTTCAACACTGGCTTCCAGAGTCTCAAACAGAAGTTTTGTTAATTCAAAACAAGATGTAATTGGTGTTGTACCCCAAAAAGTCTCCCACCTTGCAAACTCCATTCTTTACATGTAGGTGAGATTTTTTAAATCCATAACACTGATTTTTTAAAACATCATTTTGTTCATGTATGACATAACACAAACTCCACAATTTCAGATGTTTAATGTTCTTTTACATTAATTCAGCAAATATGCCAAGATGAAAATAGTGAAAATGCGTTATATGTTCATTCAATTTACTGGACTTCAACTATTATCTTCAGCAAAGGGAAAAAGAAAAAAAGAAATGATTCACACAGAGCCAGACGACTCTCTATACCATTCCACTCATTAACTATATGCTTCAGAGTGAGCCTAGGACAAGAAATGAATATCTGCAGTCCTTCTGGTCAGTCTCCGTTTTTGCATGCCTCATACACAAGCAATCAATTTCATCTGTGCTCAAAATAACAACAGCATGCTGTTCCAATATGGAGCAAAAATTGGCTGCGTTGGATTTCCTGAGAGATCCTATGTCAGTTTTCAATATGACTGCTTCCCAGGGTGCTTTGAGGGTACTCAATATTCAAGGTACTTTTCAAGGGTACTCAAGTTTCACCTTACCCATGGACTTCAGAAACGGATCTGTGTTATATGCAATGCTATTATATACTGGGACGAGCTGCTTACTTGACCCTTTACTTTCTTTCCAAGAACAGGCACATTTAGGTACCTATGACCACCGTGCTTGGAGCTGTTGCTTTCAAAATGCCCAAACCACTCTGACTCTTTTTCTCTTCTCTTGGTAAATGTCTAAATGAGATCATTTAAAACTTAGGAAGCAAATACAGAGCAACAAATGTTAAAAAGAAACATGAGGGGAAAGAAGAGTGTCTGACATGAAACATTCTCAGGGACAGTCCATATGTTGGGGCACAAAACTAGCTTCAACAAGTTTAAGAAGACTGAGATCATACCGAGCATATTCTCCAACCACAATGCTTTAAAACTGAAAATGAACTGCCAAAGAAAGCTGAAAAAGCCACAAATATATGGAGATTAAACAAGATGCTACTGACCATGACTGGGACAAAGAAGAAATCAAAAGATCCATAGAGACCAATAAAAGGAAGACAATATAACATATCAAAATTTGAAGAATACAGTAAAAGCAGTAATAAAAGGGAAATTTACAGCATTATAGGCCTATCTTAAAAAAAAAAACAAGAAAAATCTCAAATAAAAATCTACCATTTAACCTTAAAAAACTAAAAAAAAAATGGAAATAAAGCCCAAAGTCAGTAGAAGGAAATAATAAAAATTAGAGCAAAATAAAATGAAATAGAGAAAAAGACAATAGAAAAAGTTAATACAACAAAGAGCTGGTTCTTTGAAAAGATAAACTGACAAACTTCTGGCTAGACCCACTAAGGAAAAAGGAGAAAAGACTCAAAATCAGAAATGAAAAGAGAAATTATAATGGATACCACAGAAATAAAAAGGACTATACAAGACTACTATGAAAGGCTATACACCACCAAATTCAGTAAACTAGAAAAAATGGACATGTTCTTAATAATATACAACCTTCCTATACTGAATCATGAATATCTGGAAAATATAAATAGACCAATCAACAGCAAGGAAATTGAAACAATCATTAAAAACCTCCCCCAAAATAAAAGTCCAGAACCAGATGGCTTCACTAGTGAATTCTACCAGATATTCAAAGAAGATTTAACACCATCCTTCTCAAACTCTTCCAAAAAATTGAAGAAGAGGCAATACTTCCTACTTAATTTTATGAAGCCAACATTACCCTGATACCAAAACTTGGCAAGGACAACACACACACACACACACACACACACACACACACACACACACACACACAGTATAGGCCAATTTCTCTGATAAATATACATGCGAAAATCCTAAACAAAATACTAGCAAATCAAATACAACAATACATTAAAAAGATAATATATCACGATCAAGCGGGGTTCACTCTAGGGGTGCAAGGATGGTTCAACATACACAAATCAATCAATGTGATACACCACATTAAGAAAATAAAGGGTAAAAATCATATGATCATATCAACAGAGGCAGAAAACCCATTTGACAAAATACAACATCTATTTACGATTAAAATACTCAATAAAATGGGTATAGGAAGGAAAGCACCTCAACATAAAGGGTATACAGGACAAATCCTCAGCTAATAGTAAACTCCATGGTGAGAAACTGAAAGCTTTTCCTCTAAAGTCAGGAACAAGACAAGGATGCCCACTCTCACCATTGTTATTTAATATAGTACTGTGTAAGTCCTAGCAAGAACAATCAGGTAAGAGAAAGAAATAAGAGGCATCCAAATTGGGAATTAAGAAGTAAAATTGTCACTTTTTGAAGCTGACATGATTCTATATGTAGAAAACCTTAAAGGATCTACCAAAAAAAAAAAAAAACTACTAAAAAAAAAAAAAAAAAAAAAAAAAAAAAAAAAAAAAAAAAAAAAAAAAAAAAAAAAAAAAAAAAAAAAAGGGGAAGACACAAGAAAAATATTGTGTTCATGATCGGAAGAATCAACACAGTTAAAATGACCATATGACCTAAAGTAATATATGGATTTAATGTAATCACTATCAAAATCCCAATGGCATTTTTCAAAGCAATAGTACAAAATATCACCAAGCTTGTATGGAACCATAAAAGACCCTAAATAGCCAAAGCAATTCTGAGAAAAAAGAATATAGCCAGAGGTAACACACTCCCTAACTTCAAATAATACTACAAAGAGACAATAATGGAAACAGTATAGTATTGGCAGAAAAAGAGACACATAGACCAAAGGAACAAAACTGAGAGCCCAGAAATAAATCTACATGTATATGGGCAAATAATTTTCAATGAAGAAGCCAAAAACATACAATGGTGAAAAGAAAAGCCTCTTCAATAAATATGCTGGGAAAATTGGAAAGCCATATGTAAAAGAATGAAACTATACTGCTATTGACATCATGCACAAAATTTAACTCAAAATGAATTAAGACTTAATTTTAAAACCTTAAACAATAAAATGCATAAAAGTAAACACAAGTACTAAACTATGGACCCTGGTCTCAGAGAGGATTTTATGAACTTGACTCTAAATGAAAGTAAAAGCAAAAATAAATTAATGGGTCTATATGAAACTTAAAAAGCTTCTGCACAACAACAGAAACCTTCAACAAGACAAAAAGACAACCAATCAAGTAGGAGAAGATATCTGCAAACAACACCTCTAATTAGGGATTAATATCTTTAAAATATATAAAGAACACATACAAAAAATAAACAATCCTATTAAAAATTGGGCAGAGGACCTGAACAGATACTTTTCCAAAGAAGACATACAAATGGCCAACAGACATACGAAAAGATGTTCAATGTTACTAGCTACAAGGGAAAAACAAATCAAAACCAAATTGAGAGAACACATCACACCTGTTAGAATGGCTGTTATCAATTAGACAACAAAAAACTGTTGGAGAGGATGTGGAGAAAAAGGAATCCTCATGCACTGCTGGTGGGAATGTAAATTGGTGTAGCTACTATGAAAAATGGTAAAAAGGTTGCTAAAAAAAATTAAAAATACAGCTACCGTATGATTCAGAGATCACTCTTTTGGTATCTACCCCAAAATTTGAAAACATTTATCCATAAAGATATATGTACCCCTATGATCATTGCAGCCAAAACACTGTATACACTGCAGCCAAAACATGGAAACAACCTAGTATCCTTCAATGGATGATTAGACAAAGAAGGCATGATATATATACAATGAAATACTACTCAGCCATAAAAAAGGATGAAATACTGCCATTTGGGACAACATAGATGGATCCTGAGACAATGATGCTAAGTGAAATAAAACAGATGGAAAAGAACAGAAATCATATATTTTCACTCATATGTGGGATATAAAACATTAAATATAAATGAACTAACCAAATTCAGAGACACAGAGAAAAGAAGGGTAGTTACCAGAAGGGTAAAATAAAAAATAAATGACATTTTTAAAAAAGAAGAAGAGTGCCTGAGACCTACCTAAGCATGGTGCTAAGTTACTACTATGAATTATCAGACACAACTCTCTGATAGCCCCATTCCAGAAAACAAAAATCTAAATCTCCTATTACAAATACAAAATAATAACTAAGTCTACAAATATCTATATTATATACAAATCCTAATATTATTCACAGCTTTATATTAATATGTGTAAGGCAATAAGTAAAATGAATAAGAAAAATCATCACTTCCTTCAAGCTTCTAAGAAATCTCTATTATTACAAGAATTTCTATCAAAGACTACCATGAACCTCAGAGAACTCATAAGATGCACATGGGCCTTGTGTATGCTGAACTATATTCCCTTTTCTTCTTCATTGAACTGGTATGAGTAAATTCTTATAAGTTGAATGCACAGAAGATAGGATTCCTCTCAGTTGCAGGCTGAGTAGATGGTGGCCTTCCCATCCATCTTAATTAACTATCAATTAACTAAATTGTCACCTCAATTCAATTTGTCTTGGTTAGGTGTCAAGGAGGATGTAGAGTCACGAGAGATTTATTTATTTATTTTTGAAGAAGCAAGAGGAAGCTTCTTGCTGAACTGCAGAGGAAAAGACAAACTTGATTACAATTAAAACATCCAAGCACCTTCACTACTTTCCTTCAGAAAACTGACCCTCCTCCACTCTGACCATGTAATTTTGGTGGTGCTGCCAATCAAATACCCTATCTACCTAGCTGGAAGAGAAGACACATAACATTCTTGTGTGCAATCTTGCCAATTAGTTTCCTTCCCTGGATTCTGTAAACGTCACTAAAGGCAGGAGTTTTCTCTTTACTCTGGGTTCTTGGAAGCTTAAAAGATGTAACAGGGGCTGGTATACAGGATAAAGAATTCAAACATTAATTCAAGATTCAGTTAAGAATAGAACAGTTTAATCTTATGATTATACAGAGATGACGCCTGAAGCTGTGGGTCAAGAAAAGATGCTATCTAACCTCTGTGAAAATTATAGAAAGATTAAAAGTCAAACATACTTCATTAAGTTCAAAAGGCTTTACTTTTCATTCACATATATAACTGACACTTTGTGTCACAATGGTTAAAATACCTATGAAAAGAGATACAGCTAAAAATCAAGATGTCCCAATATTCTGGAAGACAGAAAACATGCATATGCTGATGCTGGTCTAGGTACAAAGGAAATAAAGGATAATCAACATAGTATTCTCATAGCTCTAGAAAGAATTTTCTCACATATGTCTCTTTAGCATTATGAAGCCCAACAGTTCAACCAAAAATTTTTTACCCATTTATCTCTATTTTACATTCTATGGAACAGGCCAGCTTTGCCAGAGTATTCAGTATATACCCTTTGCTTAAATTTAACATTGAGCAAACCCATATCTTACACAAATATATGTAGATTCTACAACCTCATTTGTATTAAACTTCAAACTCAAACCCCTGACATAATTATCTTCCATCACGACATGTGGAGTAGAGTTGGTGCCACAAGTTAACATCCGTTTGTTCTGCTTGATTTTTGGGGGGGTGGGGGAGGGGCAGAAGAGAGTGTGATAGTGGGCAATGCAGAGGACACATGCCTTCCTGTCCATTCTAATATTAGTCTAATACTAGGTAGGTATGGAGGCAACAAGCCTATTTGGAGACAGTTCCTCTGGTGTTCTTGATAAATCGCGCGTGGCCAGGGAGCCTCTCAGGCTGATCCAACTTCATCTCACCTTAACCTCCTTTGAAATACACCCAAGCGCTTTAGACTGCTGTTTCCCACCTTCCCCAGGTACCATACTTGGAGAACTAACCTGGACACAGGAGTGGCCTAGAACTTTAGAGACCCACTTGACCCCTGCTGCCCTCACTATGAGGCATACCTTGCGGGCAGAGAAACTGGAACCTGCCTTACGGAGTGCGCACCAATCCTAAGAGTTGGACATCCCCTTCTAAGCCTTGGCCTCACACTTGGAGAGCATACTCATCCCAGTCCCAGGGATGGAGGAGCCTACACCGATGCCCAGGCACGAAAAGCGGGGTTGCACACCTGTTCCGTCCGGGAGGGGTGGGGGGGGGCGGTCAACCAACCGCCTCCTAGTTTCACAATCGGGGGAGAGGGTGCAACTGTCCCTCAGCCTCCCATTCGTTTGTAACCAACAAATGGAAACCGCCCGACCCAGTCTCAGACCAAACATGTGGCACACCCCTCCGCCCTCAGCGTCAACCCAGCCCGGCGGGTGGGCCCCGGTCCAGATGGCCCGTCAGGGGGTGCTCCATCGGCCACCCCGAGGCCGCGTTGCTCTCGCGCGCGGAAAAGGGCGGAGGCCCAGAGACCTCCCGCCCCGCGTACAACCCCTCACGGCTGTTCCCTCCCCACTGGCCCGCTCACTGGAGACTTTACCTGCGCTGAACAACGATTCCAGCCCAGGATCCCCGGCCCACGTGACCCACCCGCCCCCTACAGCCTCACGCACGCGCAGTACCTGCCGCCACTGGCCACGCTTCCGCTTTCCTCCTCTCACCCTTGTCTCTCCTGGGCGGGCTGTCTTTCTACACCACGCCTCCATTTAAAGAGCCAGGAATACGCTGTTTCCACCGGGACTTAACGGGTGGTTAACATTGTCCCGAACAAGAATGGAAACACTAGAGGAGGAGCGCAGACTTGCAGTCCTTGAAATGAGAAGACGAACCTTCCTGCAGCTCTACGTCAATGAATTTATCTAGCCTTTAAGAAAGTGAACCTACCTTCAGATAGCCTAGAAAGAGCAATTGATTCCCAGACTTTCCGAGTTTGCAAACAGTATTTTTTTACTTTTGATCTTTTTAGAGACGAACACAGAATTGCCAGCTTTTTATTTTTCCAAGTAAGGACAGTAAACATACACACTAAAAACCAGCTATTATTTTCTAATTTATTAACAATGCTCCACGAAAATACATCTTAACACCAAGATTATAGGAGAGACACTCAAATAAAAGAGAGATGCCTTTTAAATGGATAAAAGCATATATTTATTTCTCTTATTCCTCTTAAAGAAAGATGAAAGCTTTCAGGACAAACTGGTTTTAGAGGCACCACTGTGAATAACATTGGTCCCAGGGAAAAGATCTTACGCCTGCTGGAGTCTATGGTCAGGAAAACAGTGTGCAGAGCACCACATGAAGGAGAGAGAGAAAATATTCAGTTGTGGGGACGTTTATTGAGCAACAACCAGGTTCATTACATTTCTGGGCCTTTGAAAGACCCAAAGGTGGGTAAAACACAGCTCTGCCCTCCAGGTACTCTTTTTCTAAGAACTCAAGGCAGGCTATTTTGAGTGGTATAAGAAAGGTATGACACCATCATTTTAGGATCATAGATGAGTGGAAAAGGTAGAACATTTTAGGGGCATAGGTGGTTGGTGTCTTACTAGGGCCTTGAAGGATTTGGGTAGACAGCAGAGAGAATGCCCAGTTGAGGAAACGGTGGGATCAAAGGTAGTATACATTCCAAGGCCCCCCAGTTAGATACCTGACACCACAAATAGTAGCAAACCCTATATATAGGTTTTTTTCTATAGGTACATACTTATTAGTCACAGCAAGAGATTAACAATAATAACTAATAATAAAATAAAACAATTATAATGTGTTGTAATAAAACATGAATATGGTCTCTCAAAATTTATTATTATGCTGTACTCATATTTTCACTTAAAGGAAACACTTTAAAGCTTCTCTTTGGCATAGCCAGGTTGCCAGCATGACTACTTTTGCATTTTGGAGCCATTATTAAGTAAAATAAGATTATGAACACAAGCGTTGCAATACTGTAACGGTGGATCTGAAAACTGAGAAGGCTACTAAGTGACTAATGAACAATAGTGTATACAATGTAGATACACTGGACAAAAAGATCAGAATAGTGCACAATTTAAAACTTATGACTTACTTCTGGAATTTTTTTCACTTACTACTTTTGGACCATGGTTGAGCTCAGTAACTGAAACTGTTAAAGTGATAAAGGGAGACCACTGTATAAAGCAAGAGTGGAGACTACTTGGTGGCCAGATGTGGCCATGGTATGAGCAGCGGCTTTCACACGTCTTTGTCATCATTCCCAGTAAGACACATATTTCGGCTGTGGCCTGGTATATAGGCACACTGTGTGTGTATGTGTGTGTGTGTGTGTGTGTACATCTTGAGATGGTAATTGCTTTTAGCATGTGCAGCCCAACTTGGTATTTTCTATTGTATTCTTTTTTTTTATAATGCTGTTTACTAAATTGATTTCATTACTCACTAATGCACAGCAACCCATAGTTTGAAAGCACTGATGTAGAGAGAGTTAGAGATACGTTGGGGTAAGAGGCTGGAAAGGCTGGGACCACATCCAGGAGGACATTGAATAACAAGCTGGGGGGTCTACTTGCCTGGTTAATGCCTTTGAAAGTTCTTAAGTAGAGAAGTGGCATGACTTTACCCATAGAAACTGTAGAAAGTAAACCTGGGACCTGTAGATGGATGTTATAGGGAAATGATTCCAATTCACAATCAGGAGTGTTTTAGGGTGGTCCAAACTGACATGGTATCCTTTACAGTGTTATTTGCATTAATTAAAAATAAAAATATTGTATGCTTATTATAATAAAAACTTGGGAAAATCAGGAGATATAAAAATAAAGCAGAAATGATCTAAATTCCAGAAAAAAAGTATTTATGGTTTTAGCTTTTTACTTTGCATATTTACATTTTGACATAATAAAACTAAATAGAATATATAGTCCTGTATCCTAAATTTCTCTTATTGCTCAATGTTATATCTTGAACACTATACACTATTAAAAATTTTTACAAATGTCATTTGTAATGGCTACATAACTGTTGATAATAGAGTTTATTTTATTATTTAGGGGCATTTCGAGAATTTTCTATTTTTTCATTGTTAACAAGAACATGGCTATGAATATCTTTATAAAGAAATCTTTGCCCATATTTCAGAGTTATTTCCTTAGGCTAGAAAATTGTAAGTGAAATTACTGATCCAAAGACTTTGAAGTTCTTAAGTCTATGAATACGTACTGCTAAATTGCTTTTCAGAAAGGTCAGGCCAGTTTTTATTTGTATCATAAGTGCTTAAGGGTGCCCATCACACATAGCCACCAGCGTTTATTTTATCTTTTAAAAAAGCTTTGCCAGTTTGATAAAAGAAATTGTCTCTCACTTTAATTTGTATTGGATTATTAGTGGGGTGGAATATATTTATAAATTTATCAATCCTTTATAGTTATTCTGGAAATGCAATTTTACCACCTATGTTCACATTTGTGATTTGCAAATAGTATCAACTAAATTGTTGCAAACGTAAAAGAAAAAAAACAGAAAAGGATTTAAAAAAATAAATAACGTGGTCACACCAAGTTATAGCCAAATTATATTGTGGTGTACTGTACAAACAAAGTTTGGTGGAAGAATTAAGTCATCGTGAGATATGTGGTTAAATGAGTTTGTGCCATTGCAGTCAGTAAAATATTCATGTTGTGAAGAGTAATTTGGTTTCAACAAAATAACATTCCTTATATAAAATCAATATTGTAAATTTTAATTTCCTCATTTGTTAGTTTTGTTTGTATTTAATTTACACATTTGTTTTGGTCTTATAAATGAAGAAAATCTGAACAAATCAGGAGTCTTTGTTTTCTGTCTGATATGTGTGTGTGTGTTTGTGTGTGTATATATACATATATATGTATGCAACATTATAAAAAATAATTTAAGCCAACTCTAAAGATCCATGAAAATCTTTTTCTCTTACAAAGAAACTAAACATCATTTAAGTTTGATAAGCATTGATTCAGGATGTTTCTTAAAGTTTCATTTGTAATTACCTAAAAATAAGCATTGAAATTTAAAAAACAAAAAGGTAAAAGTGGTGGCAGCTTATACAGTATTGGAATTTTTCTCTACAGAATATTATTAAAATTTTCTTGCCTTTGGAAAGAGCACCAAAAGCTATACTATGTTTAGGGTTTGAGGAGTATGTTTTGGCTTAAAATAAACCATTCATCAAAATTAACTTTGTACACATTAGTAAGACCTGGACAGAGAATGTTTGGATTGATTAAACTTGTCTTTTTAAGTAAGACAAAACAATCAATCAGATAGCAATTATAATGGAACTTCTGTGAAGTGGGCTTAGAAGAAATTAAACCCATAAGAAAAAGGCACACATGTGATGGGGCATGGGAATCAGTGAGGGCTGGCTGCTCTGATGGCAAGAAGATAGAAGAGGAGCATCACCCAAGGACTGTTGCAGTTAGACTATATCCTGATACCCAACCCTACTCCTCCAGCTCTCCCAAGACAGGAAGGATGGAGAGCATAGTCCAGATCTTGCTGTTGACATTGCATCCAGCGTAAGACACATCTACCCGGAAAGAAAATATGTCTGCTACCTGGGAACAAAAAGCAGAGACTAGAAGATGGTTAATTGAGTCATTTCTTTCTTTTTTTTTTTTATGATCACAAAATAAATTGGCCTCTTTTCTCCTTTTAAAAAGAAACCTGGTGTACAGATTCTTAATGGAGTCAAAATATCCAAGTCAGCTGGAAAGAAGTAAAATTAGTTATCTGTAAATTACTCAAGCTAGGCCAGAGATCATCCTCAGTTTTCCTCTGCCTGGAATGTTCTTCCCTCCCTGCTCCCATCTCCAAGATAACCACATGGCTCATTCCCTCATCTTCTTTGGGGTTTTGCTCAAATGCCAAGTATAAGGCAGATTGAGGAAGATTACTCTCTTTCATTCAGGTTTCAAGGACCCAGGTTCTTTTCATCTGGTGACACTGTCAGATGAACACATGTCCTCCAAGTTCTCTGATGCAGGGGGATAAAAAAGGCCCACTATTTTTGAACTGCCTTGGCCTGAAAGTGAAAAGTACCACTTTGCTCACAGTCCATTGGCCAGCACCAGCCACCTGACCCTGCTTTACTGCAACAAAGGCCAGGAAGTGTAGGGGAGCACTCAGAATGTCTGGGGAGCATTTTTACAAAGTCTCCCTTACCACTCCTTCCTTCCCCCAGCAGCCTCTTTTAGGTTTTATTTTTCTTTATAGTACTTATCATCGTACAACATACTATATATTTTATCTGTTAAGTTTCTGTATTCTCCAGTGGTACATAAACACCATGAGAGCTGAGATTTTTATCTTTCATTTGTGGTTTATCTCCCGTATTGAGAACAGTACTTAGTATATGGTAGGAGCTCCATAATTTTTTATTAAATACATGAATAAATTTGGCAATGACAGTCTATATTTGTGTATGGAGGAGGTATCACATACACTGACCCAAGATGCTTCCCAAAGAATAAAGAACCTCCTCTTACAGCATACATAAGCATGTGTTGAGTGCCCACTGTGTGCCAGGTACTATGCTTGGTACTAGCAACACAGTTATGAGAAATAGTCCCTGATTCTTAGCCAGGAAGAAAGATTTTTAAATGCAATATTTAATTTTTGACCAAAAAAAAAAAGCCAAAAACATTCAGTGAAGAAAGGAAAGCTTCTTCAATAAATGGTGCTGGGAAAACTGAAAGGTTACCTTCAAAAGAATGAAACTAGACTGTTGTCTATCGCCACACACCAAAATTAACTCAAAATGGATTAAGGACATGAATATACAAGACCTGAAACAATAAAATGCTTAGAAAGAAACATAGGAAATAAACTCAAGGACCTTGGACTTAAAGAGGATTTTATGAATTTGATCTTAAAGGCAAGGGAAGTAAAAGCAAAAATAAATGAATAGGACTACATCAAACTAAAAAGCTTCTGCTTAGCAAAAGAAACCATCACAAGGTAAAGAGATAACCATCCAAATGGGAAACTATATTTGCAAGCAACAGTTCCAATAAGGGCCTAATATCCAAAATATACAAAGAACTCATACAACTCAATAATAATGAAAAACAAATGATCCAATAAAAAAAATGAGCAGAGGATTTAAACAGACATTTCTCCCTAGAGGACATACAAAAGGCTAACAAATATATAAAAAGATGCTCAACATCATTAGCTGTTAGGGAAATGCAAATCCAAACCACAATGGGATACCACCTCACATCTGTTAGAATAGCTATAATCAACAGGACAAGTAATAACAAATATTGGAGAGGATATGGAGGGGAAAAAAAAACATCATACACTGCTGGTGGGACTGCAAATTGGTACAGTCACTATGGAAAAGAGTATGGAGGTTCCTCAAAAAACTTAGAATTGATCTACCATATGATCCAGCGATCCCTCTACTGGGTACTTACCCCCAAAGACTTGAAAACCCATATCCAAAAATATATTTGCACACTGATGGTCATAGCAGCATTATTCATAGTGGCCAGGACATGGAAGCAACTGAAATGTCCTAAAATAGATGATTGGCTAAAGAAGCTGTGGGACATATATACAATGGAATATAGTTCAACCATAAGAAGAGATGACATACTGCCATTTGCGAAAACATGATGGACCTCAAGATAATCACGCTAAGTGAAATAAGCCAGGCAGAAAAAGTTGAAAATCATGTGATATCACTTATGTGTGAAATATAAACCTAAAAGCAACAAATGAACAGGACAAACAAACAAATACTCATGGATATGCACAATGGACTAGTGGTTACCAAAGAGTAGAGGGTAGTGGAGGAGGGGGGAAGTAGAAGGGATAAAAGGGGTCAAATATGAGGGGTGGGAGAGGGTGAAGTGGGTAAAGGTGATCAAATATATGGTACCTGAAGAAAACTGGACTTTGGGTGGAAAATACACAATAAAATATATAGATGCAAATTATAATGTACACCTGAAAATTATATAATTGTACTAGACAATGTTACCCCAATGAACTTAATAAAAATAAATAAACAAACAAACAAACAAATAAATAAATGCAATATTTATTAATAGAAATAAATTATGGGAGTTCAAAAGACCAAATTCTTTTGACCTTTAGAGAGAAGCAAATTTTATATCTAAACATTACTAGAATAGCAACAACAAAAAGTCGTGGGTGAAAGTGTACTGGTAGAGGACTCAGGAATCATAAATTGCTTCTCAAAGTCGTAAAAGAAATAATATCTATATTCTCTAGCATTTTGCATTCTTGACAACAGGTTGCCTTCACTTTTTACTCACTTATTCTAGAGCCTTCTGACACACCCCCTCCCCCCAGCCTTAGAGTACATAGCAGCTTATGTGCACTTAGTTGAGAGAAAACTAGAGGATCCCACTATTTAAAAGTATTTCTCTTCCCAGTAATTTCACAATTTCAGAAATGATATCACTTGAAATCTGCTTAGAATATTTTGTCTTCTGGCCTCACCCCTGCCATTCCTCCTATATACCCATAAGCAAAGAAGCACAACATATAACAGCCTTTTGAACAGAAGAATAGCAACAGGGGAACCCCGCTGGAACTCCGCAGCAAAAAGGGGGCAAAGAGGGAGGTTGCAAGGCTGGGATGTGGACTAGAAAGGGACCTGAGGCAGGCACTGAAGAGGACTGAGTATTAGACAAGGACAAGAGCAAGGAAAAAGTAAAGAAGATCTAGAAACAACAAGGGCATCAAAGGCAAATTTGAACTATTTTGCCTGGGGATACCATTGCTTACATAAAAGGATACATACTATCTCTTTAAAAAAAGAGAGAGAGAGAGAAAGAGCTTCGGACTCAACTGAGAATGAGAAAAATCTCAAAATAGTAGTGATGTTTCACTATGCCAGGATCCAGACTTCTTCTATCTCCTTGTTCCTCCATGTTAGGCCTCAATTCCCAAATCTATCTCATGGTCCAAGACTCTGCTCCAACCACCACATCCATCTTCCAATTGTCAAGGAAGAAAAGAGGAAGCAAGTAGGTATATTAGTTATCTATTGTTGTGTAACAACTCTAAAAATTAGAGGCTTAAAATAGAAACTGTATTATCTTACAGTTTCTGTGGGTCAGGGATCCAAGTGTGGCTTAGTTGGGTCCTTGGGCTGAGGGTATCTCAGAAATATTCAACCAAGGTGTTGGCCTACACTGCAGACATCACAAGGCTCAGATTGGAAAGGATCTGCTTCCAATATCACTTCCATGGTTTTTGGCAGGATTTCCTTTCTGCAGCCTGTTGGACTGAGAGCTTCAGTTCCCCACTTGTTGTTGGCCAGAAGTTCTCTCAGTTTCTTTTCACATAGGTTTCTCCATAAGGCAGCTCACAACATGGTAGCTTGCTTCATCCAAGCGAGAAAGTAAGAAGAGCCATCAAGAATGAGAACAAGATAAAGGTCACAGTCTTTTGTAAGCTGCTCTTGGAAATGACTTCCCATCACTTTTTACTACATACTATTTATTATAAGCACTAGCTCTAGCCCATACTGAAGGGGAGGGGATTAACAAGAGTATGACTTTCAGAAAGTGGAATCGCTAGGAGCCATTTTAGAAGCTGCCAGCAAAGAAGGTTCTTACCTACTCTACTCTCTTCAAAGACTCTATCCTAAAATTGCCTACGCTAGTTCTGCCCGTATCTAGCTGCAAGGGAGGCTGGGAAATGTAGTTTGATCCTGAAGTGAAATGACAGAAACCTTGGTTGTTCCATGTGCCAGCTCCAGACATTGAAGAGGAGAAAAATGGCTAAGTAGAGTTGTAGAATCTGAGTTCAACTACTATGTCTATCATACTCTATGCTGAGTGAATTATTTAACCTCATTGAGTCTCATTTGTGCATTCAGAATAAATAAAAGACCTATGTAAAACATTTTGTACATGATAGGTTCTCAGTAAATATCTGTTAAATCTGTTTCAGAGGTAGCTTAATATCTCTGAAACTTCTAAACCAGGCTCTGACAGCCTACCATCTTGCCATGTGATTCCATGGCATTCACCTAATTTCTTTGGGCACTAGTTTCCTGTTGGCAAAAGTCAGTACCAACACCTGCCTTATCTGTCTTATCAGGTTGCTATAAAGATAACATGTGCTAATGTATTGATTTTTTTTTTTTTTTTAGTTCGAAATGCCATGCAAACTTAATGTGGCATGAGTGGCCACCAGATGGCAGTGGGAGGCAATGGGCTTGGGTTATTGGCCATGACCACCAGATGGTGCTGGCATTCAGCAGATAACAAACACCCTGGCTTTGCTGGGAGCCTTTGCAAGAGAGCCAAAGGGTTCTTGGAAATGGCCAGTGCAACAATTCATTCTACAGAGGAGGGAAATGAGACCAAGGGAGGGTGTGGGTAGGGGGTTGTTACTCAGCAGTGAGGGCTGGAGCCCAGGTTTCCTGACTCTTAGCCTAGGGTGGCTCTTTTCCCTATACAGTAATGATGCTCTCGCATTCTTTCTAGACCTGTGAGAGGAATTCTTGGGCTCCCAGAAAACTGGAAACTTATTTACACTATAGAGGGAAGAGATTGGGGAGGTGTCTGCTGGGTAAATTGACTGACCCAAGAAAGACCTACTAATACTGGAATCTGGGGGAATCCCCAGTGAAAATCAGCTTTCTACCAGGTAATCCTAAGGCATACACACATACATAGAGATTTCAATGTGCTCAGGAGAAACAGATAATTCAAGAAAAACAAAAAAATTTAACAGCATAAGTAATATCCTCAGAGAAAAAGGATCCATTTTGACCATGAAATAAGATCAGGGGTCTATAGAAAAAAGAAGCTTCAGAGGTCAGAAAGAGTTCTGTGAAATAAAGATAGCTAAAAAATTTTTAAGTATATAGTTTTGGAAGAAAAAAATTGAGGAAATCTCCCAAAATTAAAACATTAAAGATTTTTTTAAAGAGCAAATAAGGGGAAAAGACAAGACCATTAAAGGATTATTCTAGAACACTCAAAACTAGAACAACAGGGTTTCCAGAAAAAGGAGATTGAGAAAAGTTGAGGAATAATTGCTGAAGAAATAATTAAACATTTTTCAGGATAGTTAAGAAAAAGAATCAGATTAAGTTTCATCACTGTAATATTTTAGACATCAGAAATAAAGATCAGATCCTCAAAGTTTCTAGAAAGAAAAATTGGGTCACATACAAAGGATTGGGGTTCAAAATGTATCAGACTTCTCTAAAGCATTGCTGAATGGGCATGAGAGATCTTAGTGGGGTGATGAAAATGTTTTAAAACTATTTTGTGATGATGGCTATATAACTTGGTAAATTTAGTTTTAAAAAATCATTAAATTGTACACTTGAAATGGGTGAATTTCATAAATCCAAAAACATACCTAATAATCTTGTAACAAAAAGAATTTATAAAATACAAAACTGTGGAATTAATACATAAATACATACATTTAAATATAAAATGTATAAGCATTTTATTATATTATAAAACAGCTAGTAAAATAATCCATGCATAAATGTTAAATATATTGTTCAAATGAATTACTGTATAAAGTAATTAATAAATTCAAATAAAAGCAATGCTGGGTGGAAGCTAGAAGTCAATAGAGCAATTTATTCCAAATTCTGAAAGAAAATTTTATATCTAAAATTATCTTATATCTGAGAAACTACCATGTACAAAATGTTTCACATAGTTTTCAATAAAACATAAAGTTATTTGCAAACATTCCAGGTTTCAAAAATTTTTCTCTGATGTACCCATTTTCATAAAGTTACTAAAGGATGTAATGAGGAACAAACCAAGAAAGAAGACGTGGGACCCAAGAAAAGAGGAGAACCTAAGATTAAAGAAGAAAGACTAAAGAACTTTCCAGAAAGATGATGAAGAAAGTCCCAGAATGACAGTTGTATAGCAAACCAGGAACGCAACTAATCCAGATTGGAGCAGGAAGACCTCAGGCTTCAGGAGTGAAATTTCCAAGGAAATAAAGGAACATATGTATAGATAACATGATTTATTTAACTATATATTTTAGCCTGTAAGACAGTTTGGGGATGAATTAATGATAAGTACATAGAAATCTAAGCAAAGAAAAAAAGAAGTTATTATTAACCTATGAGGAAAACGCTATTTAAAAAAAGAAATGTAATCATAGCTTATTATGTCAGTCAACTATGAGCAGTATTGACATAGCAATAATAATGTAAATGTTGAGTGTTGATTTAACTAAAATCATGCTTCAAAAATATTGAGAAACTGTGGGATGCTGGTGGTGGTGGTGGTGGTGGTTGTGAGGGGTGTGTGTGTGCGTGTGTGTTCAGGAAAAGGAACTGTAAGAGATAAATCCTCATATTCCTATGAAAGTTGTCTTAGTTTAGATTTCCCCAGAGGCAGACCCTGAGACAAGGATTTGCCTGCAAGTACAGTTTAGTTGGGAAGTGCAGGGGACACTCACAGAGAACTGGGAAAATGATATAGAAGAGAGAAAACAACCAGAAAGGAATGTGGGATCACATCAGACAGCACTATGGGTGATAGGAACTTAATCCCACTGCGAATACTCTGGGAAATGACGTAAAACACAGGCTTCAGAAATACTCTACCTGAGAGTGGGGAGGTGGGCAGCTGAAGTATTTACACATCAACCCCTGAGAGTCATTAGTTGAGGACTGCTGGGGGTGGGGGAGGTGGCATTTTCATCTCCTGGATCGTCAGCCTGTTGTGTGTGAGAGCAGAGCCCCAAAACTTTCTGGTATAGAGATGTGGACCCTGGCAGCTGGAAGTGAGGAAAGCAAAGTGCATGGAAAGGTCTAAGGAATTCAGGCAGGGCACTAACAGCATCCGAGATAGAAGTCAGTAGACAACATCTAATGGCAAAATCAAAATTTAACCTCCTTTACAAAAATGGAGGCAAACACCAGAAGAAGTAGCAAAAATAAAAACAAGACAAAAAATAAACAATTACCTCTGAGAAGTAGGAATAAGATGTGGGGAGAAATGAAGCAGACAGCAATTTATTTCATTATATACTTAGTAGGACTATTAAGCTTTGAAACATTGTATATATTAATTTAATAAAAGTTAAAATTATATTTACCAAAGAACAAATAAGCCCCTGCAAAGGAAGATAGGATCATGATCTTAGGGTAAAAAAGGGCTGCAGGAGATCAGACCCCCAGCCTCAATCTTAACTTCAGAACTGTTGTTCTTCCTTGGGGTTTCTGAGAGCATCAGGTGACAGCAGGAGGATAGCCATCCTGGGGCACTTGCATGTGGGTGGTCTGCCAGATGAGTTCTATGAGAACTCATAAAACCTGCCCTGTGAGAGCAGGTTTTAGAGGAAAAGGTGGTGAGGTCACTTTGGGCCATGTGAGATGTGATAACTAGGACACCTGAGGGATATATTCAATGGGCAGTTCAGGAGAGGGATGAGGGCCACTGGGAGTTTCTGGAAATGATCAGCTAGATCATCAGTGAGATGGTCAAGTGAGGAAATTTGGGGGCAGAATGATGACACATCTGAAGGTGAGACAGAGGAGACAGTGAGTAGATAAGAAGACTTGGTGATAGAAGTGTGAAAAGAAGTGTGAGCTCAGGGATCAACTTTCAAGAGCAGCAGTCATTATCTTCAAGGCTGCTGGGCTGTCCAGGGGAGGATGAGATGTAAACAAAAGTTCTTGCATTTAGCCTGTGCTCTGAAGTGGTAGTAAAACCTCTGCCCCAGGGGCCAGGGACCCAAGTCTGGTCCTCTTTTCACCTGGGCAAGTTACTTATCTCCCTGGACCTCAATTCCCATATCAGCATAGTTGAAGTGATAATCACAGTCAACTGTAAGCACTGGTAAAGTTATATGTGCTTGAAAAACAAATGCTTCCAGACTGCTTGGTAAAACCATTTTTCTGCGACCTTCAGCTCTGCGCTGGCTTTGCCCCTGCCTTCCTGGTTTCTATTCTGGGACTGCCCCTACTCCACCCCCAGACCTTCCTCCACTAACTAAGGGAGGACACCTCCAGGGTCCACTTTCAGTCTTGTGGCCTGCATCTACTCCAATTGGTTGGGCCCATAGTACATGGTTGTTAAATATTTTGACTATCAATCACCCCTGCTAATAATACCTTCCTTGCCTACCTGACAGTGACCTGGTAAGGATCAAATGAAATAATAGATGTGAAAGCCCTTTGCAAAGGTTCCAAGTGCTGTCATATAATGGGTAAAATATTGTTTTAACATCAAAAATGCAAAAGTAGTGCTGCAGAGAGACACGGTCACAGAGGGCATGGACACAGAGCTGTGATGAATTGCAGGGCTGGAGAAAAAGTGAGGAAGAGGGAAAAGGAGGGAGCAGCAGAGCAGAGAAGGAAGAGAGGAGAGGAGAGGCTGAAATCAGATTGATTGTGCATCCTCTGACCCTAAGTCATGATTCTGTATGCAGGACACAGGAGATTTAGACCCCCTATGGCCTGCCCCAATCTCAAAGTCAAATCCTGGGTTTTTGCTGTTTTTTTTTTTTGTCCTTGCACCAAAGCATGTGTGCGTGCGTGTGCGTGCGTGCGTGTGCGTGCGTGCGTGCGTGTGTGTGTGTGTGTGTGTGTGTGTGTGTGTTGATGGGGCAGAGAAAAGGAGGGATAAGCAGGAGATATAAGTCCTTATGCATACACTCTTTTCCATGAAGCTTGATGTGGCCTGTGTCATTGGTAAAAGTCCCAGGATGGCAGGACCCCAGCCATTTGGGGGTTTGTGCCACCTCTAGATGTCTGACATTCACAGAGCCAAACGCAACATGTATGGTCTTCGTTGTAAGATCAATCCCAGGAATCTTCTACTCTCCCTAGAACCTCTATCATCTACAAACATGTTCAAATACCCTTCTTCATTCAATGCTAAGGACCATTCTGCAAATTAGGTAGTTATTCCTGTTTTACAGTTGAGGAAACTGAGTCTCAGAGAAGTTAGGTAACTTGTCAGAGAGGCAGAGAGCAAATGGCAAATATGTAACTTAGAACTGGATTTGTGCTTATTTTCTTCTTCACTAAACAGACAGGACTTATTGGAGAGGTGGGGGTAACAGAATTTAAAAGAAGGAGAACCATCTTTAAATCAGGCCTTCTAGCTATGAGTTTAGTGCCCACAATAGTGACTCTCCTGGATCAACTACTGCTTTGGGCAGAAGAGAAATTTTCTATGAAAATCCATTGGTACCCTCATGCCTAATAATTTCAACATTGCCTCCGTGTATTTCCCATTCACTCTGCCTTTGTACTCATCTGATCGAGCGAGTCTCTAACAACCTTCAAAGACTCCTGAATGCTTTCAGGATAAATTTAAAGTCCTGGCATGGCACAAGAGGCCCTTCAAATCTCAGTCTGAGCATCTATTCCAAAGGTTGTTAACTCAAAGGCCCACGGGAGCCAGGTAGGTTAGTAAAATACATGGGTGATGCAGGCAGGTGCTGGGAAGTGAGACGAAGTGGCGGGGAGCACATGTCCAGCTTCTCTGCTCTCAACAAAGATGGCCATATGGGAACTCAAGCATAGGGTTACCTAGGGTTATCTTCTGATTTTTCAAGAAAAGCCCAAAGTCCAGAATTTTATGTGAAATCACCCAATTTTTAAATATTGGGATAATTAAATATATGTTATATAATATGTGAGTGTATTTTGCACTCATGTCTTCACACTGAATTTGGAGGGTGGGCTGCCATTTTGAGCAATCTGGTCCACTCATCATTCCTCAAATACACCATATATTTTCCAGTCTCAAGGTCTTTGCCCAAGCTCTTTCTTTAACCTAAAATGCTATTTCCTTCCTCCCTTAATCTTGTCCCTTTGACAAATCTCTTCTTGGGTGGCAAGACCCATGTCAACTGTCACCTTCTTTCTGTAACTATTCATGACTCCCTCTATCACCACCCCAACTGCAGGCAGAATTAACTGATCACTCATCTGGTTCCCAACACACTTCATACCAATGTCTAATAGTATGTCTACTGACTTTATCACATGGGATTTCCACCAGCACGTGAGGGATGCACATGTGCTCATTCTGTGGTCTGACTCTGGGACAAACTGCTTGGTTTAAACCCTGGCTCCACCCTAGGTCAACCTTAACTTTTCAATGCCTCCATTTACTTATTTATAGAATGGAAATAAAAATAGTACCTACCTCACAGGATTATAGTAGAGTAAATGTGTATGTATGTAAAGTGCCTTCTAGAGTCTGCATGATAGTAGGTGCTTGCTTGTATTTTAGCCATTAAAAAAAAAAAAACTTTCTGCAAACATTTGCTGAGCACTTATTATATACCAGGTTTGGGTAGGGGTACAGGGTACCTTCATTTTCCTGTTCCCTGTGGGAGAAGTGATTTATCTGATAGTGAGTTTAAGAGAAGGACCTGAGCATGAGAAGTATACCCTTTCCCTTTCTCTTTCTTAGAGCTGGTCTGCTGGCAGGATACCTGCATTTGGATTGCTTCTCCAGGTGAAGATTCCAGGAAGGGCCTGCAGTGTCCAAGCTCTGCCAGCTCAGCTAGTGGAACCAACAGCTGGAAGCCCACTGTGACTATGCTTCAAGTCTCATCTTCTACCCCAAGTTTATCAAAGATAAAGCTGATTTTTTTTATTGGCATGACTCTCATATCTGTTTCTCAACAGCTTCCAAAATCAAGTTGAGAGGAGTGTTATTTACCAGTTTCTTCAACCAAATTCTGACATTGGGGATACAGAAATGAAAGAGATACAGCCTCCACTCATGTTCTGGTTTCTGTCTTATCCCTTGGTGGAGAAGGAATTCTCTTAGATAATGTGGTTTGGGACTAAGAGCATGGGTGTTGGAATCACACAGATCCTTTTGAGTCCTAATTATGTCGCTTATTACCGGTAAGATTCAAACACATTAGTCTGGCTTTCAGTTTGGTCCTCTGTAATTTTGGGTTACTGCAAGGGTGAAGGCTTATTACAGGGGAGGGCCATTTTGCACATTTATATCAGGGCTCAAATTAAATTTTTTGACATTACGCCCCATTATGTTGCCTCCTGCAGCCTTATCTTTCTCAATAAATGGCAACTCTATTCTTCCATTGCTCAAGCCAGAAACTTTGAAGTCATTCTTCTCTCTCACCCCATATCCAACCCATCAGCAATATATATTTTTTGTTGGCTTTACAAAATATATTCAGAATCTGACCACTTCTCACCTCCACTCCGGACTCCCTAGTCTGAGCTGCCATCGCCTCTCACCTTAGTCATGCAGTAGCTCCCTTAGTGGTCCCCTGCTTCCATTCTTTCCTTTTTAACCCAACAGCCAGATGGAACACATTAAAAAAATAAGTCAAA
Organism: Macroglossus sobrinus; assembly: GCA_004027375.1. Lineage (NCBI taxonomy): Eukaryota > Metazoa > Chordata > Mammalia > Chiroptera > Pteropodidae > Macroglossus > Macroglossus sobrinus. The sequence continues at coordinate 79,096 of PVKZ01003984.1, forward strand.
TCATGTCCCCCACTCTCTCCCCACTCAAAATCCTTCAAAGGCTTTCCATGTCACTCAGAGTGAAAGCCAAAGTCCTTACAATGGTCTTTGTGGAAATATCTGGCCCCCAGCTGCCTTTCCGATTCAGTCTCCTACTCTGTTCTCTCTTGTTTTTCCTGCTCCAGCCACCTCCCTGTTCTCTGAGGCCCCTTTGCTGCTCCTCAGATGTTCCAAGCATGCTCATCTCAAGCCTTTGCACTGTCCACTCCCCCTGCCTAGGAATGCTCTTTCCCCAGAGAGTGGCTTACTTACTCACCCATCTCCAGGTCTTTGTTCAAATGGCATTTTCTCGTTGAGGCTTTCTCAGTTTTTTAGTTGCAACACCCCTTCCCCTTTACCACCTGTCTTCCTTATCTTGTTTTAATTTTCTTCATTGTGCCACTGGCATTCTACATAGGGCTGCCGTGCAAAGTTGTGCAGTTGGGATGCCTGTCTGAAGGAGCTCGCCAAGCCCTGCAACTGGGCACAGTGTTGCAACAGCCCAGAGGAGTGGCCTTTCCCTAATCTGCATGAAGATGATGTATAAATTAGTTGATACCCAGATATTATATATTTCATATTTTTTTTTTGTTTATCATATGTCTCCTCACCTTCCTTCACCAGAAAGCAAGCTGCATGAGGCAGAGGTTTTTGTCTGTTTTCTTTACTGCTCTATCCCCAACTCTTATAAAGGTACCTGACACACAGTAAGTGTTTAATAAATGTTGAATCAATGCATATGACTGTTCAACAAATTTCATTGTCTTGAATTAAAAGTTAACACTAAAAATAAAAGACAGGAGTGCCTTTATTGAATTCTTCTCTGTTCAGATCACTTAAGAGTCCACTGTCTACTAGAGTGAATATTCTGAGCATCCATTACCACCTTTATCCCAGCCTCTTTGATCACTTTCTGCTGTGTCTGAGAGTCTGTGTCTGTTGCCATCAAATATCGTCTTCATTTCTTCCGCATTAATCACACTCAGCCTTGCCGACTCCAGATTCCATCATCTAATGTTTCCTGTCATTGTACTCCCAATGAAGAACTGTCTGCAGTATGGGGCACAGAAGATGGAATGGTGGCCAGCGGTCATCCAGATCTGTGTATCCAATTGCCTGCTACTCTCTGCATACCTGGAAGTCCCTCAGGTACTTCCAAAGCAGTATGGGCAAAATTGAACTCATGGGCTCCTTACCTTCATCCTCTCACAAACCTGCTCTTTCTACCCTGACTAGTGACCACAGCAATTGTTAAGCCAGAAACCTAAGCTCATCCTTCCCACCACCCACCTCTTTACCCCTCACATTCAGTCAACCACCAAGGCCTGTTGAGTCCATCTTCTAAAAAATTTTTTAAAAAGATGTCCATTTTCACTGCCTTAGTTTAGTTCCTCATTGTCTCACTTGTTCACTATTACAATAGCCTACCAACTGTCCCTCCACTCCTATCACCCCAATTCATTCCGCAGCCAGAGTGGTCTTTCTTAAAAGTGTATCTGACTCTGTGACTCTCTCTCTAAGAACCCTTCAAGAGTGCCTTATGACAAGACGGTGAAGTCTAAGCTCTCAGACCCCACAAGACTTGGCCTCTGCCTGCTTCTCCACCCTCACATTCCACTCGGTCCTGCTCTTCATGTTCCTATAAAACTGAGCTACACATCGTTCACAGGACATGTGATCTCATGCCTCCATGTTTTGTATATGCTCTTCCCTCTGCCAGCAATGATTTCCTCCACCTTCTCTCCCACATAAACTCCTTTTTCATTTAATATCTTAGCAAGTCAGTTGAATGTAGTGGCATCAAACCCTGCTTTCCCACTTACCAGCTATGTAAATTTGGGTCAATTTCCTATATCCTCTGTGCCTTGGTTTTGCTCCTGTAAAATGAGAATAACAACAGAACCTACCTCGTTGGGTTTTTCTAATAACTAAGGAAGTTCACTGATGGAAACCTCTAGCACTGTGTCTGAAACATGATAAACACATAATAAATGTTTGCTGGGTTTTTATTATTATTTTTTCCCTTAAATTCTTCCCTCTTCTATGTCATTCATGTACTAGTCTTTCCTCAGACTGGACTCACTGGACTGGGAGATCCTTATGGGCCAGTCTTTAAATATGGGCTCAATAAATATTGATTCCATTTAGTTGATCAAATGAAAAAAAAAAAAAAGACCAGCCTTCAGTAAGACAGTCAGAAGGCCTGCACTGAGAGGGAATGCTGAAAACTTTTTCTCCCAATTCATGGCTCTCTTGCACTGCTTGTGCTCCAAAGTGGCCTGGCAGCCCCTCTTCCAGCAATGCACCACCCAGGCTTCTGCACCTTACTGTCTGTCCTCAGCACTGTCTCGCCCAGGGGAGTCTGGGCAGAAGGCCTCCCTTCCATGCCGATGGTGGAAAGGCAACATACCAGAGCCTGATGCTGACATCAGGCTCACCATCCACTTCTAAGCGGCTCTAACAGGGAAGCTCCAAAGACCCTGCTCAGAGAGCTGAAGTGGGGGTGTAGGAGGTCCAAACTGGCAACACAGTCAGCTATGCCCTCCTTGTGCTCTGAGCAGCTTTGGGGTGGGCTGCAGCTTGATGTTCCCTTCTTCTGGGCTTGCCTGCCAGCCTCCCCAAAGACATGCTGAGTTTCTTCCTTCAGTCATTCTTATCCCCATGATACATACCACAGCAGGTGCCTCTTGCCTCTGTGGTAAAAATTATAATATTACCAGCTTTTTATAGTCATTGGGAAATCTGAGCTGCATTGCTCTCTTTTTCTGATTTCTTACATAATGTAGCATATATGAACTGTAACCATTCTCCAAACAAATCTGGAACTTTCATAGTCATTGCTGAATATCCATTAGAAAATTGTTTCTAAACATTTGCTGCCATTGCTTCCCTCTTCAAGACAAGGCTCTAGCACTGTGCCCCAGCCACTCCTATCTATACCAGCCCCCTCCCTCAGAAACAACTGGTCAGGGCCACAGTCACACTCACTGGACCTGCTGAATGGGCTTCTCAGGCCACTGAAACCCTATTTTTGAGAGAAAAAGAGCCCACCACTTTGTTGGCATTTTGCAGGCTCTAATAGTTTCCATCTGTCTTGTATTTATAATTAAACATCGCAAATGCCCTGCTCAGCCTGGCTGTTGAAGAGAAGGAGAGGGGTGGACCCAGGACATCACTGGGTGGGGAAGGAAGAAAGCAGTTTGTGTTTGCCAAGTACTTTACAGAGAGTCATGCAATAAAGAAACTGGGAACTACATATTGGTGTGTGTCTGTGTCCCACTTCAGACAGTAAGAAGCAGATTAGGAATAACAGATGACAGTGCAGTTAAATGACCCTTAGCTTGGTCCATCAGAATGGCTGGGGATAGAGACTGCCTTCCACATTATTCCTGACACTCTTTCATTTATTGACATCTTCCCATGTGCCTCCATTCTGGCTTCTTTTTTTTTTTTTTTCTGAGAGCCTTAATTCTCTCCCAAAACTTCATTGCTAGCCCTGGCTATTCCCTCTCCCCCAAAACCCCACTTTCCACCTCAGTTTGCCCTTCTCCAGGGGCCATTTCTCCCTTTGTGCTTGATTCCTTAGTCCACCCACTCCTGGCAAGCTCTCTCCTCTCTTTTCCGTGCTCTCTCCCCTGTCTCAACATGCCTTAATTTACCCTCCTCCTGTGGCTTCTGAGCACTTCCCCACCAACTTTAAGTTCCACAGACAAACTTCTACTCATAAAGGTTTGTGCCCTTTTGGGGAAACTGCTGGAGGAAGGTAGAGCAAACCCCGCCCTCCCACCCCCGCTGTTGTTCTGGACAATTAGCTGCCATGGATTAGAGCCACTGAAAGGTTGCCCATGAGTGGGAGGCTGTTGGCTACAAAAGTCCATTCATGACAATACATGAATGTTTTACAGACACCCCAGAGGGCTATGAGAACCTCTACCCAGACACCCCACTTCACAGGAGAGACAATCCCGGTGAGCTCTAAAGAAACAGATCCAATTCCTCTCTGATAAACCACAGATTGGGTGTATCCCATATGCAAATGAGCTTTCTGAAGCCTCGTTGTAGAACAGACCTTCTTCTTCCATGAAGGCCAGAAGGGGTAACTTTAGGAAAAGTGTGTTTCAGCTTTCTCTTGTGCCTAATTACTGAGCTCTTTCCTTTCTAATCATGCTTATTTTAATGTGAGAGTATGGTAAATGTCAGAATGTCATGAGGCGAATGTATGATCTAATTTATTTTTGCAGGGGAAAAAATGGGAGCTGAAACACCTATTTAAGTCAGGTGTTCTGAAAATGATTAAATAAGAGGAATAAGAAGAGGACCTAAGTGTAAAGTATAGCTCAAGAGGCCTAGTGCCACAGATTCAACCTGCTTATTACACTGTACGATGTGAATAATTTATCACATTTTATCCTGCATTAAGTACTGTTGAAGATTAATCTTCAGTTTATTTGCAGACCACATTAACCCTTGCCTACCTCAATCTGCTGTTTCCTGGGGAAGGTTTGTGGAAAATCTCTTGCTACTCTTCTGCATGAATTAACAGGGGCTGGGCTGGACAGCAGTAACTAACCTCACTAACTAGTTCTCTCCTAGGAATTTTTCTGGGAATATAAAGTACCAATGTCACCTGTACCTGGTGCATTTTTCACCTCATAATGTTCAAATCCTCCCATTCTTGGGCTATGCCCCTCCTATTAGCATGTCCTTTACATTTCACTTACTATTCATCCTTTCATTCCTATGCCATAGGCACTAGTCCAGGCCCTTGCTTCTCATGCTGGAGCCAAAGCACTCCTACTAAACTCCCTGGCCATGCCCCCACCCTGCAGTTTATCCTACATATGACCTGAAGAACCTGGAGAAGATCTGACTTTCACCCCTGCATTTCCTGGGCTCAGAAGCCTTCAGTGGAGGATCCTGCTAAAGACACAACCCTGCCTCTTTCGCCCTGTACTCAAGACCTCCTTGGATCTGGCACCACCACCTCTCCAACCTCACCTCCTGCTTCCCCTTTCTAGACACCTTCCCTTTCAACAGACCTATCTCTACATCTTCCTCCATAACCAAACTCTCTCATCTCCATCATTGCCAGTGCCCTCTTCCCCAGAGGAAGTGTACCCCTTGCCTTCCCTACATCCAGCCCAGCTAAAATCCCCACTGTGATAAGAACTCATCCCTCAGGGCCCTGGACAACCTGAGAGTCTCCTTCATTGGCTGGGCCTCTCTTGGTATACAATTTGGAGTGCCCCTGGAGTGGGTACTCTGGGCTGTCTGCCTAGTGGAAACTTAGAAATAGCAGTATGATTAGAAGCAGAACAAGGGACTTGTCTCAGAACAGTGGTGAGACTTCAACTGATTCTTAACAGATCAATAAAAATAGCAACTTTTCTAAAGGGGCTTATATTCACATTTTGCATAAGATTAAGAAGACATCAGCTGCCCATGTCAAAACAAAAACCAGGCAATTGAGGGCCTCAGCCTCTGAATCCTCCTTACATGATTTTATAGGACCACCCTCCTGTTTACTTTATTTATTCCCACTAGAGACAATCTCAGACCTTATCTTGCACTTTAGGATTTCAAAATCATTTTTCCTTTGTCTGTTTTCCAGCTAGGTCTCTTGCCTCAAATCCCTTTCAGAATATGAAAGGATATGAACAAGAGAATGATGTCTCCCCCATGTCTTCAGCTGTGTAATAATATCAGTGTTGCCCATTGGCGGTCTTCTGTGGATACTGTATCACACTGACCCTGAAGTTTGGTGTGCTTGTTGGTGGGACTAGGGGTGGGGGATGGTGGTAATGTGACCCACCCCAGGTTACACAGCTACAAGTGTATCACCCTTTCCCAGGGACTTTTAGGTCCCCTTGGAGCCCCCATGTTTCTGATTAAGCCAGGCTCAAAGCTGGTTCACACACTCCCGCAGTAAATGACCTTCACTAGTACATACCTACATACCTGTCTGAAGGACAGAATAGGCATAGGTTTGTGAGCCCAAATAGGATGGGTGGCAGCTTTCAAGCAGTTTCTCTTTGTGGTGAGTAACTCAGCCTCTATGCCTGGAATGCATCATCGGAGAACTGCTTTCCAGTCCTGCCCTTTGAATAAAGTCCTCATCAACTTCCTAGTCACACAGGTCACTTCCCCGTTCTCTTCCTGCCCAGACTCACATCTAGCTGCAGCTTCAGCCTACAAGCCCAGCAGGCACTTGGGAAACAGTGACCTAGATGGTTTGCAATCAAGATCAGCTGGCCCAACCTGCAAAAAGCAATTCACAGAACCCAAAAACAGACAGTCCCAGGAGCTCTCACAAGCTGGACAGGGAGGCAGAGGCATGCTACTGGCCGCCCTAGGACCACGATCAGGTCTTAGAGACAGTGAGCTCTAAGACTGCAGCAACCAGACAGACCCAGGCACACTATTTCCAGAGGGGTGATTCAATCTGCACTTGGAGGGGGCCCCTAGTGCACATGGAGCACCCTGGCCCAATGCTCAGCAGCTTAATTCAGCATCTGAACAATCAGAATCATACAAAGACTAAGAAGAATTATTCACCATAAGGAAGAAAATTTAGAGGAATCTAGAAATCTTAATAAATTCTCTGCACTGAAAGAAAGGATTAAAATCTAAGCGAGGTAGAGGACTGCAAAGGGAAAAACCTCTCAAGTGTGGCAAGAGAAACTATAATTAAAACAGCAAATTGCAATTTCGGGGGAGGTGGGAGGGGGAGGGTAGAAGGGGATAGATGAGTGTAAAGACCAAGGGACAACCAGTGAAGCGTCTGACAGAATGATTCCCAGGGATGTTCTGGGGAGAAAAATCCATCTGGAAACAGAAAAGGAAATGAAACAAGAATTTGCTGCATTATTTAAAGCTTTCTGTGGTGGGAGTGGGGAGGCAGGGGACATTCAGGAGAGAGGAGGTTGGGAGAGAAGAGAATAGAATCACTCTACCAAAGGGGATTAAAGGAATCATAAGGGCTTTTTTAAATGACTCAAGAAAAAAAGGGATGTAAATAATTATAGGCGGTGACATTAATGGTGGCCAAGATTCTTAGTTCATTCTTTAAATCTGCTTAACAAGAAAAATGAAGGAGACACATTTTTATGCTTGGAGTGATGGAGTCCATGAAAATTCAGTTCCATAGAGCACTAACAAAACCAAATACATGACAGAGAATATGTGTCCTGGGATAGGGCAAAGCTGGCAGGGAATCAGAGTCCATGGCAGAGGCAATCTGCTTACATAAAAATACTTGGCACTCCCTCCCTTGGATCTTTGGCTTCCCAAATATTTGACTGTTTTGTGGAAGTCTCCACATCATGTCCAGAAATTAGCAGTCAAAAGATGCTCTTGTAACCACCACATTGGAATTAGAAGGCCTAGGTTTGAATCTTAGTATTATCCCTAGCTTTGTGACCTGGAGCCAGTCACATATGGTGATGATTAAATGGGGTTAAATATGAGCAAATACTTATCACAGTGTTGGGTCCACAGTAGCCTGTCAGTGAAGGTTCATTGAATCTAAAGTCTCCACCCTTGCCAATTTCTTTGGTCCAAAAGGCCTTCACTGAACCCTGCTCCTGGAACACATGGCTTCCTTGGATCTCCATTTCATAGCTCACTAGAAAACACATGGGCCTAGACTCTGGGGATAGGTACAAGGAACTGAGCCCCGAAAGAATCTTCACATTATCTCTCACCCAAATGTTGACACACACAGCAGCCCACCTTGTGAGCCCACCAGGCCACTGCACACGGTCTCTTGCACTAAAGCCCCCTTGGTGGTTTACCACAACAGAGGCTTTCTCTATCCCAGCTCTTTCCCCTTAGCCTTTTCCAGCCCCTTCCCATGGACAGCTCCTTACCTTGACAAGATGTCTGAAGGCCTGAGGTCCAGACTCACCCTGCGGGAGCCCAGCAGGTGAGATTGAAGCACTGATCATGCTTGTCAAGGGAGGCTGTGGGGAGAAGAGAGGGAGAGAGCAGATGAGAAACAAACTGGGGCAGCAACTGGGGTTGTTGCAACACTCAGGAAAGGTGCCCGAAGGACCCCTAGATGAACTAGTTCAGGGGCACGAGGGTGATGGACCCACAGCTCCCATCAGCCAGGAATGCAAGGTCTCTCTTTCCAGGGATGACAGTGGTGGATGATTTCCCAGATATTGCCTGAGCCATGCCCTACTGCTATCGGCCACTCCACTCTGCCAATTTTTAAATAGCTGCACCAGATTTTTCATTCTTCTGTAACAGAGCATCCCCTGGGACCTGCGGCTTGTGCTTGGCAGTGAGCGGGGTGTGAAAGATGAGGCTCCTCCTAGAGTTGTGCTCCCCACCCAGAAGCCAGCCAACCTTACTGTGGCTCCAAGAACCTTATCTAATGAGGCTCTCGCAGTGTCACGCTGTGATCTAGAGCTTTGCTCTAACCACATGCCTGGTGGTGGTAAAGAGGAAATTAAATGTCCCTCTCTCATGTTCATCACATCCAAGTTTGTGATGAGACTGTGCCATAGCCACCAGACCCAGGACCCTCCAGTTTGCATTTGCCCTGTGGGGCCCATCAGGCATCATTGTGAAGCTCTGGAAGAAGAGAACTCTATTCCGTGAGAGGCGAGAGAGAGCTGCTTAGTTGCTCGAACCCCTAATTCACCAATCTTTTTGTGGCAGCTGTGGTCAATCCCCATATGCAACTTTGCCTGGTGCGCCCACCTCCCCATGGGCTATCTGGTCCAGTTGGAGTAGTTTGTAAGATCTAGTAATCAAATAGGAGTCAATTATAAGATGGTGACTTGGAGCAAATCATTTAGCCTCTCTGAGCCTCAGTGTCTTCATCTGTAAAATGGAGACAATAATATATCTCATGGGACTATTAGTAGGATAAACTAGGAAATATGAGTGCAATATTTTGATACACTGTAAACTCATAGGCAAATTAATGTTAATTATTGATTGCTTATGCATAGCCCAGGAAGCAAGTCATCTCACACCCCTTGAATCTATCTTAGGCTCCTTGCCTGGAAGCTGGGGTGATACCTTCTCCCCTCCTTCCTTTAGCTTCCATAGTACCCTAAGCTTATCTCTATCATAGCACTAATCAATCTGTATTGTAATTGTTACTTTGCATATCAATCTCCAACTATCTCCTGACCATTTCTTTCCCTGGCCCACAGCTGGGGGCTCAATATGTATTTGATGAATGAATGGACTGAAGCATTGGGGAGCTGGGGCTTAAGATGTGAGATTTGGCCACCAGGGGGCAATCAGGTACTTCTCTAAGCAGGTCAACTTGTGTGATTGCAAGGTCCTTCTCCAGGGAAGAGAGGGGGCTTTGCAGGAATTGCTCTCTGGTGGGTGAATACCAGGACCTAGTGCCTGGCCCGCGAATTCTCGCTTTGTGTCTGTTACTAGCTCTGTGCAAAGTCAGGACCATATCTTCTATGGTGTTCTGAGTCCCTGTGTCTGCCTGGAGCCTGAGTGTCCAAGATGATCTTGGAAGAGAAAACCAGGTTAGGCTGTGGGAATGGGTACTGATAAGCTCTGCTGACAAAGTCTGAGGGTCAGTTACATGTTGTGTGCATATGTATGTGTGAGTCCATGAATGGGAATGTTTATTAGAGCTCTTGGCTCCTTCAAGGGGATCTGACCACTCACCTACCCTCATAAACAACAAGACACAAAAAAGCCAGTTAGCACTGATGCCTGGGATGTAGGACAAGCCTACCCATTAATCCACTGTGTGGCCTGAGTAAGCGGCTTCCCCTTCAGCCTCCTTACCTATGAAATGAAAACACTGGGGTAGGAGGGCCTTTCTGTAAGGGCGTTTGTAGCTCTGATATTTATTTTTTGCATTTCTGAGGACCGATTCAAGTTCAAGGGCTCTTGGGGATTCTCAAACTGGATTAGAACCTGAGTCCTCAGGATGGACCTCTATGATCTCTGGCTTTTTGTCAGGGCAAAACCCAAACTCACTTGGGTGGTCACCAGTCCAATGCTACCCTGGGCTCTGAAGTGAAGTCTTTCAGATATCTGTGGGGATGCTGTCACTTGCCTTCCTGTCTGTGAAGATTTCCCAGGTGTGACAGCCTCGGCAGATCTCTCCTTACCTTGTGCTTCCCCCAGTCCCCTCCTCCTCATTCTCAAACCTCCAAGGGTCTTTTCTGCCCATCAATGTTTCTCTCAGCTGGGAAGGTAAGAACCCATGACAGACCCACTGGTCTGAGACACTAGCAGCAAGCAAGCCTAGAGACTTAGTCTCTTGAGGCCTCCTTTTTCTGGGACCCCAGCCTAGCGCCATCCTTTAACCTCCAAGCAGAACAGGCTAGACAAATGAGAATCTACCCAAGCACAAGCTGCTGTTGAAATAGAGGCAGAGATGTTTCTTTATAATTTTCCCCTTGAAATAAACCCAGACTTAAGAACAACAGAAACACGCAAAATGTGTTTTTAGTGGAACCCAGATGGAGGGCTAGAAGCCCAGCGGGCTGTCTCCGTTGAGGGTTCTTGTCTCTGGAATTCTATCCTCTCCACCCCAAACCCCTCGGGAACATCCCCTCCCCCAACCCCTGGGCTTGGGCCCTCCAGCCCCAGGCCATCGTCTCCCTCAGGTCATCTCTTCCCTAGGTGGACAGAATGCTTCCCCAACCATCACCCTCTGGATATGAGGCTAAGTCTGGCAACTAGAAAGATCTGTGGTTTCAGAGATTTGGGGGAGGGGAGTGGGGACCAGGACCGATTCAATCCAAACACCTGGATCTGCCGAAATACAACAAAGAGAGTGAATTAAGACATCTGAAAAAAATACTCTGAGGAATTCCGCTCACCCACATGGCCCACTGCTTCTCATTAAATAGCTACAGTTCTCCATATTAACATATGCAAATCCAGCCCTGTGCGTGAGGACTTAGAACACAAAGACAGCTCCTTCCACCCCCAAATTGGTCAAAGGAGTTCCCTGTGGGATGAAGAAATCTCATCAGTTCCATTTTGATTTTACTAAAAACAACTGTCTTGAGAGTTGTAGCCAAGGGAAAACAGATGAGGGAAAACTAGGGAAATTGGTCCTATAGAAGCTGCCTCTTCTGTGAAGTGGGACTGCTCACTTTTCAACAATATTCCTGGCTGCCCACCATGTACCAAAGGCTGCATTGGGGACACAGAGGTAACCAAGACTTGGGGACTAGCTTCATATTGCTCACAGTCTAGTGGGGGAGGAGAAGAAGGAAGTTAAAGATTATAATTAAACAGCTTATGGAAAACAGTGAGTTTGCTCATTGCCTCTATGACTGCTAGGTAAAGATAGTTGGATATAGTGGGTCTGACACTCAAAATGAAGTCTGGGTAAGAAATAGAGACTTTGAAATTATCAGTGTAGATAGCAGTAGTAGACAAGTCACCTGGAGAGAGGAGTGGAGTGCAGGGAGCCACAATGTGGGAAGCAGGTCATCTGGACTTCCCAAATCTTTCAAAGTGCCTGGTTTTCAATTTCACTTCCTCTTGAGGTCATCCTTGACTTCGAATTCTTCTGGCACCCTCCTCTCCTCTCTCTTACTTCCCCTTTTATGATTTTCTCTTTTTCCAATTTTTTTTCCTGTGAGATGATCAAAATTGAATAAGCAGCAGGAGGAGTACCATGAGGACAGAGACAGTGACCCTCACTCTCCAGCTTCTAGCTCCCTGCCTTCCACATAATGGGCCCTCAATGTTTGTCACCCAAATAGGGAAAAGAAGTAGAAGCCAAGCTAGCATTCCACTTTTTGCTCCCTTCGAGCCTTTGTAGGGCCTCACTCTTGCTTTAAAAAGGAAGGGAGTGCCGTAGAATGAACGGCACAGGGGCCAGGACGGCGGGAAGGCTGGCGTCCTGTCTGAGCTTCACCTCTCATTTTCAGTCATGACACTTGGACAGAGTGAAGCCGTGTGCTCTCCCAGGGGACCCTCAAACATGAGCCCTGCTCCATATGCATTGAGGAGCCGGCCAAGAGTAGAAGGAAGTGCCCAGACAGAGGGAGACAGAGTATTAAAATTCCACCGACAATTCCATGGGAAGGAGTTTACAGTTCCTAACCGACCGTAAACCCTTTCTCCTGACAGCTCTTGGAATACATCACTCCAGGCTCTCCCGGAGCAGCTGACACATCGCAGTAACGCTTCTCCAGAAGTCAGGGTCTGCTGACTCCAGCGGGGACAGGAAGGCAAGCGGGGAGCAGCTGAAATGGCCCGTCTCCTCCGACTTCAGAGACCCAGGGCAGGCAGCCGGCTCAATGGAGGCCCTTGGAAAGGGCTGTCAAGTGCAGCGCTGTGATCCCAGCACAGAGCAGAAAAGGCGGTTTCTTAACTGCCTCTGGGTGGAATCCTATTCACCTGGTGGGGAAACTCGTTTTCTCTCAGCTGAAAGCTCTGAGTGGCATGTCACATATGTCTTTTATTAATAAAAACGAGAAAAATGGAGTCATTATTACTGCATAATTGTAGTTCATTTGCTAGGCCAAATCTTTCAAAGCCCAGGTGCTGGGAGTGGGGTGGGGGGAGGTGGGGAATAAAAGGGAACCTTGATATGAACCACTTGGGAACCACCTGTGTAGGAGGCACCTCAGGAGAGACTCTCAATGGTGCGTGTCTTATGAGCCTCAGAGCAAATATGGGCAGCAAAATGCATGCTTCTCAGAGCTGCCAGCCTGCACTACAGCCCTGGTCCCAGCTCCAGGAATCAAGTGACCTTAAGCAAGGCCTTACCTTCCCGGAAGTTTTGTGTTTTTTTTCTTTTTTTTTCTTTTCCTCAGGAAATCAGAGCTCATATTCCTATCCTGCTTGACTCATGAGGTTGCCCTGAGAATCAAATGACATCCATCATAGATTCTTTTCTTCATTCATTCACTTAGCAATCATCTGCCAAGGTATGTTACGGGCCAGACAGTGTGCTGGGTAATGGGATGAAAAAGAAATAGAATGCAAACCCTGCCTTCAAGAAGCCCACAGTCTAGTGGAGACCACACAGAGAAAAAGTTGGAAAGAATAAAAAATGGTATGGAGGGACACTAGATGCCCACGGTGCTATGTAAAGTTAAAGAAAAGAAGCCCACTTGCTTGGTATAGACAGGGTTTTAGGATGGAGATGCCCCAGTTGACTTATAAAAGATAAGCAGGAAAATTGGAAATACATCACATCATCTCCAGAATGTCAACATGATCATGGTGTGTGTGACCTTAAAGGCAGACTTTGATGCTCTGGTCTGAATATAATTATTGCGGTGTGTATATTAAGACCACAACTACCCAGTTAGGCTATAAAAAAGATGGTGATAGGGTTCGAGGGGACTTTTGCCAGACTGCGTGTGGAACACAGCATCCCAGCTGTCTTCTTAAGTTATTTACACTACGGCCAGTCTGCTTAAGATCTACTCTCAAAGCAACTTTCAAATATACAATACAGTACTGTTAACTGTAGTCACCATGCTGTACATTACGTCCAAGGACTTATTTATTTTATAACTGGAAGTTTGTACCTTTTGACTCTCTTCACTCAGTTAGGTTTTTGGTTTTTGTTTGTTTTTAGATTCTACAGATAAGTGACATTATACTATGGTATTTGTCCTTTTCTGACTTATTTCACTTAGCATAATGCTCCCAAGGTCCATCCATGTTGTCATAAATGGCAAGATTTCCTTCTTTTTTAAGGCCGAATAATATTTCATTGTATATATGTACATTTGCTATATCAATCAACAGACACTTAGGTTGCTGCCATATCTTGGCTACTCTAATGCCACTATGATCACTGAAGTACAGGTAAAGTTAGTGTATTCAAGTAAAGTTATTTTTTAAGATACCAACTTGTCTCAACTCTAAAGAACTTGAACTGAAACTTAAAAGGAGCAACCTTATGCTCTTAGGAGCCAGAATGGTGTGACAACAAAAATCAGAGGGAGAAACCCATCTTTCTATGCTGAGAAAGATGGTGTTCAAAAGATCCAAGTTCCAGCCATATTGTTAGCCACCACTCTGAGCTACAGTTTCTTTTTTCAGCATTCTTCTGGGTCACACTTGGGAGCATTTCTGTTTCTGTGTGTTTCTTTTCACAGAGAAAACATTTCACTTACAATTCCTGTAAGAAAACAGAACCAAGGCCGTACTCTGAAAATTTCTGTCCTCCGACTTGAGGGAGAGGTCTCTGGAAAATGGACTGGGACTCATGGTTGGTACTTTCATAACTTGTGGTTCTTTGGATGCTGGATCCTATGTACTGTCTGTCTGCCAGCACAGCCAGTGGTTGCCACACCAGCTGGTTGTGCCGCCAGGGGTTCTGCTGTAGAGGTGGGTGGGCAGGCAGGATACACTCACAAGATGGGATCTGTTTCCTGGCTGAACTAGGGAGAAATGTTTATCCCTCACTTCTGGGCCTCTAATGAATTCCGATTCAAGCCACACAGGCCTAGGAATCGATAGTTTTAATCATTTCAAAAACTAGCCCCACTCTGGGTAAAATTACAACGGGCAAGAAGCTCAATGGAACTTAAAGGCCACAACCTCATTATCATTTCATTAGACTCACATTTCAGCAAGATGGAAAGAAATGTTCTCACACACACACACCCCTCCCAGGCTCCCTTCTCCTCCCCTCTGTAGAATAACTCTGGAGGACAGCGATGGTTTACAACAGCTGTCAGTGACAAGAGCCACTGGCCCACTCCCATCATGCACTCTGCCGGAGGAGGAAGCGCTATGCAGTCACTGGAGATCTCGGCGCAAATCAGCGCAAATGCCTCCCAAATCAAGTTTGCAATCCTGGGAAGTTTAGTGAAAACAACCGTGCTGTCAGTTTGGCTTCTCACAGCTGGAGGGGTCAAGTCATCAACACAATATAAACCCAGGCCAGCAGAACCTTGTCCTGCCCAGGGCCCCAGACACCCTCTGGGAAGCAAAGGGTTTGAAAATGTCTTAAACTTTTCCAGTTTGTTTATTTTCCAATGTTTAATGATATTGTCCATGCAAGGAACAGAACCCCAGCTCCTGCTAACAATTAAAAAGGTTTTCTAATTTAGGAGAAAATGTAATTTAAAAAGAAAGAGAGAGCACAAGAACTTGCACAGGAAGCAAAGCAAATAATTCGCATTGAGAACATGTATGCAGAAAAGCCTCGAGTTGAGAAGTTCCCGATCATGTTGTGAGCTCATGCAAGAAGTGAAAGCTGACTAAACCAATCAAGGGGCAATTTCAGAGCCAGCTGGCAAATGTCTGCTTCTCTGGTACCCCTCTGTCATAACGCACCACATCATTGCCACGATCAGTTTCATGATTGTGGCTTTTATCTGTCACCCAAGTGTCCCCAGACCTCATTTTCCCCTAAGTCCAGGCAGGCTCCCATCAATGAAATTACCAGATTTCACTGATGCTTGTGCCTATCTACTGTAGGCTCACTCTGTAATCTGGGGGACCTCTTGGGAGTACCCCACATGTGCTCATAAATAGGATGGTCAGTGAGAGTGGATGCTGTGTCTCATCAAGTCTTCTCTCTCTCCTACCCTGTTTGCTCTCTGATGCACAGCCTTCTAAGAATGCTGCTGACTATGTCCAGGGTATTGTCTCAAAGCTCCCCCAAAGGGCCCCACTGCCCACCTACTATCCTCAGAGCACTAGAACCTTAGAGGGTCCTGTGCCCTTCCCCCACTCTGTCACATCTTGTCACCTGCATACCAAAACTACTGACCTCTCTGAGTCTCCTAGGCCCCCTTATGAAAATAGCCCTTTCAGCTACTTCTGAGGCCTCCCTCTCCACAGGACTCAGATGCAAGTGAGAGTGAGCAGGGCTCTGGTGCAGTGCACTCCCCTCCTTTTCCCTTGCCTTCTCCTCACTACTGATAGATGCCATGCCACACACTTCCCCAAATCCAGCAGACACATCTGAATCCCACTGCTAGAAATGGTTTAGGCTGAATAAAGTTGGGATCTATATTCCATGTCCTCAGACCAGTGATTCTCAACCTTGGCTGCATATTACAATCACCTGGGGAGCTTTTTCAACTCCTTCTGCCAAGGCCACATCCTAAACCAAGAAATCAGAATCTCTGGGCAGTGGTAATTTTTAAGTTCCCCTAGGCAATTCCAATGTACAGCCAATATTGAGAACCACTGCCTTAGAGGAAGAAAAGAAGGAAGGGATAAAGGGAGGATGGTGGAAGGGACGGCAAGAACAAAGTTGGGAACCCTATTCCTGTGATGGAAGAGAGGTGAGGCAAGCCAGACCTGGTGCCACACCCTGAGACACACACTGAGAAAACCCAATGATTCTTTTGCCAAACCTGCCAGTGACTCCTGTTGCTGTTGTCAGTATCTCTTTCAGTTTAGTCAACGTGTTGGGAGGGTCAAAGAAGACAACTGCAGTTCAGGGGTGCCCGGAGGGAGGCCTCATGTTGGTGGCTATGGCGGAGGCAAACAGAATCCTGCAATTGACAGGACATCGTGAGACCTCTGATCTAGCTCTTTTTAAGTTTCCAAACTAAACTAGGAAGCTGGCCATCCGCTCCAAGAGGGGATGTGACCAGGGACTAGCCTATGTTAGCTAGGTGAACAAAAAGTTCATTCGTTCATTCATTCAGTCAGTCAGTCAGTCAGTCAGACATCTATTTGTCCATTCCCTTACTCAAATCTGCATATGTCAGAGCTGTGTGTAAGAGACCTCAGATATCATATGCAGCTTGGTGGTTCCCAGGCTTTGTTTTTAGCTGAGGAATGCTGGTTTAAGTGAAACCGTATGGAAGCATAAACAAATACAAGGAGGGCTGCTTTGCTTAAAGTCAGATAGAGGCACTGGGCCGGGCCCACTTACCTCCCTTTTCCTAAGAGGGCTTTACCAGATTCTCCTGTTTCAAGGAGCAACAGGGTTTGGAAAACTCTCATCTTATAAATGAAGACACTGAGGCACAGAGGAGCATGGCGCCTTGCCCAGAGTCACACAGATTTCATGTAAGAAAATTGACTGTGTTAAGTATGGAAGAATACAGAGCTGAGTAAGACACAGTCCTCACAAAATGGAGATGCTTACAGCATAAATTACTACTACCTCTACCTTGGATGC
The DNA here is from genome assembly GCA_004027375.1 of Macroglossus sobrinus. NCBI lineage: Eukaryota > Metazoa > Chordata > Mammalia > Chiroptera > Pteropodidae > Macroglossus > Macroglossus sobrinus. The sequence goes on from PVKZ01003984.1 coordinate 96,182, forward strand.
TAAGCCAAATGCCCAGTTTAATCAGGAGACCTGCCTCTCTCAGCTTTGTTTTCTGAAGCGAGCTTTTCCTGAGTTCCTCCCTAGCACATGGCCCTCAGGGGAAATGCACCCTTGTCCCCCAGAGCCGCCAGATCTAATTCATGGTCAGCCAGGAAGCTTGCTGCCAGCACACACTCTGACTGTCCTAGGAGTTTTCCTGGTTGTTAAATATTTTGAATACACATTTGGATTTCACCATCAAATTTTCCAAAGTATGAGTAAGAACCAGACAGCAACTGAAAACATCAGTAACTAGATTGGAAATACCTGTGTTCTCACTGCTGTTATTTGACACCAGATCTACTTAGATCTTTTATATAAAAGGAGACCATTCTCTTCATGGGGTGATTGCTATGGGGGACTTTCTGGGTGTGGTCTTTCTAAGGATGCCTCTTGGGCACAGGGTGGCCAGGCTGACTTCTGAGATGCACCAAAAGCCACAAGCCACACAGTGCCTCAGAACACAGGCAGGACTGATGTCATTCCCTAGTCATCCACCTGCCATCAGCACTGTGCGCGTGCAGAGCAGCACTTCTCAGGTCTGGAGTTATATGTGAGGTGAGTGTGAACCATCCCAAAAAATTGCCCTGACTGAAGGGAGCTGTCTTGCCTAAGTTATGCCCCTTCCCAGGGGGTAAAATGACCCAGGCTCTCCCCTGGATGGGGGAACATCTTTGAAGGGTTGCTCAAGATTCAGCATGCCCCATGGGAGCAGCTGAGGCCTTGTGGCAACCCTACCGCCATCAACCTCTCCCTCTGCCCAGCCCTGTTTTCAGGACTCCCTTACAGCTGTTGTGCCATGAGCATTTCCCAGTTAACCTCTCTTTCGGAGTCTGTTTCCTGAGGAACCTGACCCTCTACAGCACACATTCACATGGTGGGGGCAATAAACCCTACCTGTCAGAGTTATTGTGAGGGTCAGGTCAGCTCAGTGTGCATGTGGTATTTCCTCTCTGACACAGTGCCTGGAATAGAGTAAATGGGCACTACATGCTTATTCACATCCTCCTCTCTCTAGTCTTTTTTCCTCTGAGTGTGTTTATAGACTTTATAGTGAGTGTTCTCTGCCCTCTGAGGGAGACATCTGGCTCTCTGGTCCCTGGCAGAGCAGAAATGATTGACACATTCCAAACCCAGTAAGTATTCAAGCCCTTTTTTGTGCTCAGGTCTTCTACATAACCATGCCCACCTCTCATACCAACATACACACACACACACACATGTGCGCACACACACACATCCACACACGCATGCATGATGTTATAAAATTCTGCAATCTTTGAAGCCTTTCAAACATCCAAAGTTTGACACTATCACCACAATACACAATCAGAGAATTGCTTGTGTACAGACCTGTATACTAGGTGAGATTTCTCAGGAAGGAGAGATCACTTCCTGGTTGGAATTAAGGAGGTTTTCACAAAGGAAGTCACATTTGTCATAGGTTTTGAAGGATGAGTAGATCCAGGAAGAGAGGATGGAGGTGGCTTTCCAGGCCAGGGGAATGATATGACAGCTGGGAAAACACAAAGCATGTCTAGGCAAGCCCTACAGTCTTGGCTGAAAACAGAGTTTTGTAGAGAAGGACAAGGAGAGAAGCTAAGGCCAGAAAGACAGTCTGGAACCTGAGTGAGGCCTTGAATACCAAGTTAGGGCTGGAAGTAATGGGACTCCACTGATGATTCATGAGAAGTGGGAGAGCTGTAGGAAGATCAGTCATAGAGAGGATTGGATGGGAATGATACTGGAGGTCAGGAACCCAGCACAGAGGCTGTGATAACAGACAGGGCTAGAGAGAACCCCACACCTGGCTGGAGGATGGGTGAGTCAGAAGGACAGAAGTCCCAGGACAGAAGCGCTGACCTCTCTGTCAGAGCACCACCACTACTAAAACCTTTAGGGGCAACTGTGCAAATATCCTTGGCTCCTGATCTGAGAACAAGTAACACATGAGCTTGTGCACCGACATCTGTTTGGGGAAGTGGAAGAGGAAACTGACCTCAACGTGAGGATGCCTGACTCATTGTTTCTGAGGGACCTTGTGCAGGAAAATTTTCTGAACCTGCTGCCAGTCACCTCCACTACCTGCACCTTGCCTCATAGAAACTTAGACACCAAAAGTGAGTCCCATGCACAAAACACCTAATGAAACTTCTAGAAACAACAGACCCAGCCCTCCTTCCTCACTCCCTTGCTGCAAAGCATTGGGCAAATCACTTAACACCTTTCTGGGCCTCAGTTTTCTCACCTATAAAATGGTAATAACAATTGTTACCACCCATTTGTGGGACTTTTATGAGATCAAATAGCCTAATAAATCTGCAGGTGCTTAAAGCTCTTTGGAAGCAGATGCTAAAGAAATGCAAGATGAAATTGTTGATGCTGTTATGTGACTGAGTATTACTATTGCCACCACCTCTGTTGCCTTGTATATCTCTTTTCTCTGAAGAGCCCAAACACTGTTCATGGGCTTTTTTCCACAAATAATTTTCAAGTGCCTCCTCTTGTTTAGACGTGGACCTTACACCAGAAGGCTCTACAGATACTGCTGACCTGAAAGAGACCCTGAGTCAGATCCTACGAAAGCCAAAAAGAGGGCCTGGCTGAGAGCACCTTGGGGCGGTGGCAAAGAGGAGTGATTCACCACTGCTCGGTGGGGAGGTTGCTGTGTCTCTGTCAGGGAAAGGCATGTGACTCAAGGTGGGACTTTCTGGTCACAGAGGAACTGTGATCATCCATCCCTCCACTCCTCCATCTCTTCAGTGGCAGGGACCCAAATCCTGCCCCCCGCCACCCACTTCTGGTCCCACAGCCTAGAAATCTAACAGTGCAGCGAATGTGACTCACTAACCATTTGACCTCATTTTCCTCATCTCTAAATGATTCTAATAATCTCTGAGCTGCCTGCCTTACAGGGCTGATGTAAGGAGGGTCCCATGGGCAGAGGATGCAAGAATGTTTGGTGACTATAAGATGTTATAAGGGACTGTTTAAGGGGATGTTTCAAGGATATGTTTTTAGATGATTTCCTGCCCAGGGGAGAGATGAGGAGATAATGGCTGGAGGCTGCTCTGTGGTAGCTACCGAAAAGTTGTAGAGGGGATCCCAGGGTGCCAGTTCCCTCCAGACCCAAAGTTCCAAAGCCTGATAGAAAGTGTTTTTTGAACACAGGGGTTCAAGGAAACATCTCTTGGTGTTCTGATAAAAGCACCCCTCTCAAAAAAAAAAAAAAAAACAAACCAAAAAAACAAAAAACACAAAGACCAGGAGAGTGTATAAGAGTCACCGTCTTCTATCAACCCACAGCTTGGCTGTAGTACCCTTCCCAAGTGTCTCTGAACTGGCTGGAAAGAGCCATGGGGGCTGGGCTGAGCCAGTGAAACTCATCCACTCAGACCACAAAGGAGCATAGCTGGGAGGTGGCAGTCTCCCATTAATTAGACAAATGTCAGAGCTGAGCTACCAAAGTCTCCTTCCCAGGGGGACCTGCCCTGACTGGATGAAGAGAGGAGAGCGCAGAGAGTAATGTACCCAGTCCCACAGGGCTGCAGGTGTCTAGCAGAAGCAAGTGCAAGGCCAGGGGCAGGGCCAGCTTGCCATTTGTTGTCTCTGGCCTGGATCTCCTGCTTACAGGTGGAGGTGAGGGGTAAGAGAGAAAATAGGTTAGAGTTATCCAAGGGAAGAAGCCTAGGAATAACCCTATCATTGTAGCCTTTTGGGGATTCTTGAATGAGGGCTGGGACAGGGTCAATGAACCCCAAATCCCTGAAACAAGACAAGTTCTCCATGTACATGGAGAAGGTTTAGACCATCAGAGACTATGTCCTTGCATCCCACTTATAAGTTCCCTAGCCTCAGATGCTTTCCTAACTCATCAGCCTGGGTTTAAGTCTTTTCTTTAACTTGAACCCTCCTGTTCCAACCAGATGCAGATCACATTTCCAGACTCAGTCTGTCAGTCTGGCTCACATTGACCCCTCCACATTGAGGGCCATTCATAGCCACATTCTCTCTCTTTGGACTCTGAAAGCAGAGTCTATGTTCATGGCCACCAATCAATTCCTGTGACTTTGGCAGCTACTTAACCCTTCTGGGCCTCACTTTCCTGTCAGAATTTGGGGAATATAGTAGAATCCACCTTGTAGCCTTGCTGTAAGAATTAAATGCATTAACAAGGTGCTCAGTACAGTGCTGACACCCAACAAGCCCTACATCTGCACTTGTTCCTTTTGAAAATCTAACCCGGAGCCTTTTCAAGACTGGGCTTCAGATCTATTTCTGAAGGCCTTCCTTGACTGCTGTCTGCTCCACACCTTCCTCCACAGTTGCTCTGTCACTGCCATGCTGGTTCTCTCTGCCTCCTAGCCTCATAGTCGCTTATGTAAGCTGTTGGGACAAGCTAGCTAGTATCGGCCTTCTTGGGGACCCTCAGTCCTCCACCTACCTGGGCTTGAGATCCTTCTCTACAAAATCATGTACCTCTCATCTATCAAAATACTACCCTTAACTCATATGTTTCATGAAACATGGCACAGTGGGAGCCACATAAGCTCTAGGCTCAGAGAGACCTAGGTTTGAATCCCAGCTTAACCTATACTAACCATGTGACCTTGAAAAATTATTAAACCTCTCTTACTCTCAATTTTATGATATGTCAAATGAGAGAAATACCTCTTGCTCACAGTATGAGGAGAGGATGAAGTGAAATAATGACGCCTAGATGCCTGGTGCAGTGCTGGATCAGTGCTGGCAAACAGTAGGTGCTCAATAAATGTTTCTCTTCTCTCTTCTCCACCCTGCTCTGATAGTATAATCTCTTCTCTGTACTTAACAATTTTTACAGCCACAATTAGCTTACTCTATGTATGTTCTTGAATATTTATTATGCATTGGTTACTCTTTCATTCATTCAACATTTATTAGACATTTACTATTTGTCTGATGCTGTGGTAGACCCTGGGGATGACTGTGATCAAATCCTTGCCCTGAGAGCTTTACAGAAAATTGAGAGGGTCAAATATATGAGCAGATAATCCTAGGGTCTGAGGGTTAAGTGTCATAGCGAGGGCATGCATACAAGGTGCTCTAGATCACATACTGTGGAGAGACTAAAACCAATTTTGGCAGTCAAGGGCCTTAAAACTAACTCAGTAAGTGCTGATTGGGCCTATGCTAGGCACTGAGCATTCGGAATGAAGACAGTGCCTCTGTTCTCAAAGAATGTAGGGTCTAGACAAGAGGACATGAGGATTACACCATGTGGAAAGTGTCTGTGTGTTCAGGGTGTTGTCATGCAAGAGGGGACAGCTAAGTGATGGAGGCAGGAAAGACATCCTGGAGGAGGTGGCATCTAAGACTTGAAGAACAAATAGGAATTGGCTAAACAAAGGAGAAATGGAAGGTCTGTCCAGGTGGAAGGAAATCGCTTGTGTGAAGTCTGGAAAGAGTAAAGCTTAGTGGAGCACTCAGTAAAAACAAATCTTTCTGTTCAGTTGGATGCATATGCATCCAGTCAGACCCCTCAGCCCCAGCTCCAGCTCCGCCTTTTCCCAGAAGCTTCAGTCCTTCTGACTTCCGAGCTGGAGAGCCATGCATCTCAGGCTCTTCCCTAAGGGACAGAGAAGCTCTGGGAAGAAAACGGGGAGGGTAGACGCTAAGGAGTAGGTGCTTAGGCTGGGCAGGAAGGAGGAAAATTTTTCTCCACCCTCCTGTTCCTTATGCAAAATCACTGTCCAATGGCCAGAATTAGCCTTGGGTTGTGGTTAGTTCATGGTAACAGCTGCTAGATATCAGGAAAGAGCCTGCTTCCTCAACTGAAGCCTCCCCACTCCAGCACCTCTACCTCCCTGCTCCTGCCGAATCAGTTTCTGCTCATTTGGTCAAAGTGAGTGTCTCCTCAACTTCATGGAGTTTTACTATGCAGCCAGCAAGCCACAGAGACTCCCAGCACACCCCACATCTGCCAAGGGGCATACACAGACACCAAGCTCACTCCCATGTGCACACACGCACGTACACCCTCCACTCCCACAGTACCCACACTCACACACTGACTCTCACACCACTTATCCATGCATCTGCTTACACACACATACACACACTCACACACCAGAAGGGACAAGTTCCATAAGTTCCCTTTGGGGAAGATCAGCCCCCAGATTCTCTGGACCTCCAGAGAATCTCAGTATCCCTCAATGAGAGGGCACCAAAGGGTTAAGAGAGAACAATTCCAGGGAGTTTGCCTCTTAATCAACACAGTTAATTCTTTTCCTTTTGCAAACATAAATTCTTGGCAGTCAGTAACCAAGAAAGAAAGGGGTAAGGAAAAAACCTTAACTCAACATTAGTCAAATCTTTGCCTCTTCCTATTTTTTTTTCAAGTTCAAACTCAGGGGAATTCAAAGCAATGAGAGAAATCCCAGCCCAGATGGAATGTTTTCACTAATATACGTCTGCAAGTTATTTAAATGTATGTTTAAGTGTGTATGTGCGTGTGTGTGTGTGTGCGTGTGTGTGTGTGTGTGTGTGTATGTGTGTGTGTGTGTATGAGAGAGAGAGAGAGAGAGAGAGAGAGAGAGAGAGAGAGAGAGAGAGAGAGGGAGGGAGGGAGAG
>PVKZ01003985.1:0-60146 GCA_004027375.1 Macroglossus sobrinus
CCCCGGGGCCTCGGCAGGGCCGGGGTGCCTCAGAGATCCCCGTGTGGCTGCCCGGCCCCCGGCTCTGAGCAGGGCCAGCGGGCTGCGAAGCCAGGACAGGGCTTCAAGGTCCTCCCAAGGCCAGGGGTCTCCCCCCGGTGGGGTGAGGGGCACGCAGGAGGAGGAGTAGCCGGGTCAGGCCGCTCCAGCCACCGTCTGCCCCCCATGCAGGCTCTGGCCTCCTGGAAGCTGCTTCCCGCCTGGCCGGTCCCGGAGGATGGGGCGGCTCCTGATGCTCAGGCTGCCGTATGTTCCCGGCAAGGTCCTCAGGACTCCAGCCCATCTGAGGGGTCCCGCTGCCCACCCTGCTCCCTGGAGGCCCAGCCTGGGCCTTGGGACAGTAGCACGTCATCCACCGGCCCTTGTGCCCCGACCTTGAGCCAAGGCTACCTCTCGGGCCACGGCCACCTTGAGAAGGTAGATGGACGAGCTGCCTTTGCCCAGCATGGCTGGCGTGGTAGCTACGCGGCCCTGTCCAGGTGGGCTGGGGCAGGCCGCCCGCGAATGCCGAGGCCTGGCTCCCGGGGATGACTCAGCCGTTGGCAGCACCCAAGCCCAGCCAGGTCTGTGGGAGGTGGGCAGGCCGCTGAGCTCGCTTGAGCCTGCGCAGCTGGTTCTGGCTCCTGGAAAGACGTTGCAGAAGTCTTGACTTTGCCTCAGTTTGAGTGTAGGAGCATCACACCGCCACAGCTCGTTAAACCCGGGACGAAAGCACGTTTTACTGCATTGCCCACCGAGTCTGACAAGCCACAGGGAGTGTCGTGGGGCCTGCGCCCACTCCCCACCCCCGGGGTGGGGTGCTGCTCCCGGTGGGTGTGGTGGGCACCTCATCTGAGTGCACCGTCCTGTGTCACAGGCCCTTGTCCCCCTGAGGCCCAGCACCCCCTTGGCTGGGCCAGGCACAGGGCCCTGCCTCGTCCTCAGTCTTGCTCGGAAGCTGGCCCTGCCCGTCCACGGTGTGGTACGTCTGCTGGGGTCCACCTGGGAGCAGTTTTGGGGTTCTGCCCTGAGTGCCCGTCCTCCCATGGGCCTCAGGAGTGCCTGAGAGGCAGCTGAAGTCGGCGCCCCCCGAGAGCTGCCCTCCAAAGCCTGTGGGCTGATCTGCTGCCCCCACGGCAAGGCCCAGAGGGAGCCCTGTGGTCACACCACCCACTCACCCAGCCGAGGCCCGGGCTTGGCTCCCTACCTCCTCTCAGGCCCCAGGGGAGGGCTGCTTGGCCCAGCAGGGCCTGTGAAGCTCCAATAATGGTTTTAATTTGTTGAACTTGTGTTTTATCCCATAAATTAGTCACTGTTTTATTTAACAGAATCGAGATATCCACAAACAATAGGCAAGTTCCGACTTGAACATTTTAATAAGACAGAAGAAAGTATATATTTTCGCGTCTGTTACAAACATATTTATGTAAATAGCCTGTGGGCTACGTTCCAGGAGGGAAGAAGAAAGGGAAGGGCCCTGTGCGCTGGGCTGGGCCTGCACGAGCTTCGGTGGTGGAGATGACAGCGAGCAGGGCGCTGGAAGGGGTGCCCAGCCCGGGGAGGGGCACCGGGGCACCCGGCCGGGCCTGTGGGACTTCACCTTCCCAGCTCCTGCTTCCTTCCTCAGGAAGGTGGCTGTTCCCTGCAGGGGCGCGACCCCCAGCGATACGCTTCTCCAACTGGAAGAACTCTGTGGGTCCGAGACGGGTCCCCTCTCCGAGGTCCTGGCACGTCTGGCCACCCGGAAGGTCAGCTCAGGGCGAGGCTAGCAGGATGGTGCGGATGATGAGGGTTCATGAGGAGCGGTGCACCATTTGGAAGTGTCGGGGCCAACGAGGCGTGAGGCCTCCCTCTGGGTGGAGCCTGGTGGGAGTGCTCTCCGCCATGGTGCCACCAGGGCTGGCAGCTCAGGCCTGGGGCTGGTGGCTGCAGACCCAGGAACAGGCCCCCTCTGGCTCTGCCCCCGCGTGCTCCAGGCAGGAGCCGAGCCAGCATCCGGATAGGATCCGGGTACGCGCCGTTCCCAGCCCGGGCAGGTCCCTGCAGGAAGGAGGAAGGAGCCGAGGGAGGAGGCAGAGGGCTGCCCCTGCCAGGCGCCTGCCTAGTGGCCCTGGCTTTGAGGGGAGCGGGCTGACCAGGGTGGGGGCCGGGGGAGCCATGAGTCTTCTCCAGAGGCATGAAGCTTCCATGCCAGTTGCTCTGCCCACAGGTGGCTGCTGAGTCCCATGTGGGGCCTTCAGGCAGGGCTGGGGGATGAGGCTGCCCTTCAGCTGAACGGGGCCCAAACCTCCCACCATCTGTCCCCAGACCCCCGGGAGATCTCAGCCCAGTCCCAGGGGTGAAATTGGTCTTTCCCGCTCCCCGCCAGGCACTCAGAGCTGGCTGTGGTGGTGCCGCCCTGCACAGCTGGGTCATCACCGACCGGGCTTTTAAAAATAAAAGATAACTTGACAGATTTTTTTTTTCCAGTTTTTATTGAGTGAAAATGTCAAACCTTGCATCAGTCATGCAAAAAAAAAAAAAAAATCAAATAAATAAAACACATATATTAAATTTCTAATAGCACTAAATTCAAGTGGAAAAATATTCAGTTCTTAATAACCAGGTGCCGAGGAGACCAGATTCAAGTAATCAGAGCACACGCTGTTCAGTTCGGTTCTCACGTTCTGCATTTTTCGTCTCAAAACCTCTCTATATATCTCTATATATCTATATATGTATATACATATAGATATATACACACATATGTGCATACATATTATTTTATATTTATATATATACACATACATAGTTATAAAACATTAAAAAGAGCATTGGTGGATCAAGCATTGTTTTCCCCACAGAAAGAAAATAAAACAAAAATTACACATTAAAATTCAAAATGAGCTAGCAATGGCTTATAGTCCTAGTGTGCAATATGAAGGTTACAAAAGGCTAGACTTCGCACTGTCGGCGTCTTTTTTTTTTTTTTTTTTGATTTTGCTACATTGAAAAATGTTTTTAGTTTGTTTTTTTTTTTTTTCCTTTACAAAACTCCTTGCACAGACTCCCCGGTTCTGTGGTTGGGCACAAAGTCTGGGCGAATGCCCTCACAGTTCAGGAGGCTCTGGTGGGGGCTGTTTGAGAAAACGATACGTTTCCTGTTGAATCAGGTACACTCCATCTGACCACCCTCCTCCCGCCTGCTCCCTCCTCAGGGCGGGTGGTCCTGGCTTTCTGGCTGTGGGCGGCCAAGAGGACGAAAAAAAAAAAAGGAAGGAAAGGAAACCACTGCTCCCCCAGTTGGGTAGGGTTCCCCTTGGAGACCTGTGGGGAGGTGGCTCCGGGTGACAGACCCTCCCCCAGGTTGGCCCTTGCTCGCTCCCTCTCGCTGAGTCTCAGGGGTCCAGGCTGGTGGCCTGGAGTGGAGAGAAGGTGCACAGCGGGGATCTCGGGCTGCCCACCAGGGATCCCCGGCACACTAAGAGCCACGGGCCTGGCATGTGCCTGTCAGGTGGGGCTCCCCCGCTCTGGGCTCGGTGGCATCATCTCCAGGAAGGGGGGATGTTTTGAAAAGGGAACCAAAGCTGGGTGGGTTGCACCAGCGAAGAAGCATCCCAAACAAAAGAGTAAAACAAACGGGGGGGGGGAAAAAAAGCCCTATAAAGCCACACGCATAACCAATAGAGAAAAACTCAAATGTTAAATTAACTACAAACTTGTATGAACAGTAAGAGTCCTTTTGTCTCTACAAAATTCAAGTTAGAAGTTGGAATCACGCAGCTCGCATCAGTGCTAGTGTAAAGACAGCGGCCTCACGGGTAAGGCCTCTAAAATAAACGCTCAACGTAACCCCACTGCGCAATTGCACCCGCGACTCCAGCCCGGGGCCCGTCCCGAGGTGGGTCTGCGCTCTCACTGCCCGCATGCTTTTTGCTTTTTTGTTCTGTGTAGAATAATAACCTTGACAGGAAAAATACTGTACAACTTTCTTGTATTTTTTTTCCATTTGGAATATTAAAGCCCCTAACAGTCGCATCCTTCCTGTTCCCATCACCCGGGGGGCTGAGAGCCCTGTGGGGAGCCCAGCGCCCCAGGGGGGCTGCTCTTCCGTTTGTGAGGAACACGGCCGCCTCTCACCCAGCGGGCAAGGCTGGCGCCTGGCACTCACGGAGCAGGCCCAGGGGCGCCCCTTCCCCACCCCAGCCCTGGGGAGCAGATACCAGGGCCAGGCCCTGCGGTGGGGCGCAGTGACCGCGGAGGTCCCGGCTCTGATAATTCCATGAGGTTCCCTCTGCGGTCCCAGTAGTGTCACCCGCTGACGCCTTCTGCCCCCCAACCCCCCAGGGCGAGGAGGGCGGGCCTAAGCTGCGCAAATGGGAGGCCCTGCCAAATGCTGCAGGGGCCGGCTGCCTCTGGTGGTTAGGGGTGGGGGTCGCCGCGACCCCCAGCGCCACCCCCGTCCTGAGCAATGAGGAATCCGACCGGTGTGGGCGTGGGGCCCGGGGTCTGCCGCAGGGAGGGGCGCTTGGGGCAGCTGCCCGGGGGCTGCGCGCGCCTCACCCTCGGGGGCCCCTGCGCCCCGCCCCCACCCCGGACAAAAGCACCTTCTGTTTCCCTGAAGAAGATCCCGAACTGCAGCTAGACAGGGGCCCTCGGCAGCCGCCGTCCTTCCGGCCGCGGGGCTGCGCGGGCGCGCGGTGGCCCGGAGCACCAGGGGGGCCCCGCCTCTGCCCTGAGACGGACTCGGGGTCCGAAGCACCGGCGGGGCGGCGGGGGCCCGGGGCCCGGAGCGCCTCCCGACGCCGGCCCCGCCACGAACATCTAGCTTTGTACAGAGGGAAGCTTGACGTATAAATACCGTGTCTTACAAAATCAACAGTGACGACAGTAACACAGAGAGGGCGCGCGGCGGGGCCGCTGCAGCGCCCGGCGACTAGGGCGACGCGGCGGCGGGCGCGGCGGGTGCGGGGGGCGCGGGGGCGCCGAGGGCTGCCAGCTCGGGGCTCCGCGGCCCCGGCCCCGGCCCCGGCTCGGGCAGCGACTCCTCCGAGTCGGTGCGCAGGTCCTCGTCGTCGTCGTCGTCCTCGTCGTCGTCGTCATCCTCGTCGTCGTCCTCATCCTCGTCCTCGTCCTCGTCCGCCTCCTCCTCGTTCAGCTCCAGCTCCTCCTCTTCGTCCTCCTGCGACGACTCCCCGGCCGCGGGGCCGGGCGCGGGTGCCGCGGGGCCGTCGCGGGGCCCGGGGCCGTCGGGCAGGCCGGGGTCGCCCGCCTCGGCCGGCCCCAGGCTCAGGCCGGCGGCCGCCGTGGACAGGAAGAGCAGGGAGCCGCCGGGCTCGGCGCCCAGCGACAGCGAGCTGTCCAGGCCGCCGGCCGCGCCGGGGGCGGGGCCCTCGGCGCCCGGCTCGCCGCGCTCCTGCTTCTCGTGCTTGCGCTTGTGCGAGTCCATCTGCGACATGCCCACGACCGTGTGGCGGCAGCCGGGGTAGGTGCAGTGGAAATGCGAGCACTTGAGCTTGTACTTGCAGTCGGGCACGGCGCAGTCGGCGCTCGAGCTGAACTGGCAGAAGCCGGCCGCGCTGATCACGTCCTGCTTGCCGTGGTGCTTGCGGTGCGCCGTGACCTTGGTGCTGTCCGTGCAGCGGAAGCGGCAGCGGAGGCAGTGGAAGTGCGTGCTCGTGCCCGAGAAGGGGCAGTCGGCGAAGTGGCAGCTGAGCGAGGCCTTGAAGCGCTTGAAGTCGTCCAGCACGAGGTTGTCCACGCGGTCGTGGTGCTGCGCGTGCTTGTACATGTGCGTGCGCCCGCAGAACTTGTAGCCGCAGTTCTCGCGCGTGCAGTGGTAGTGCGTGACCTTGAGCGAGAACTGGCAGGCCGCGTCCTTGCAGTCCTCGTAGAGGTCGAAGCGCCGGAAGCCCTCCAGCATCATGCCCTCGTCCAGCATCTTGCGGGAGGAGGCCGTCTTGCGCCGCTTCCCGAACGGAGACATGTCCTCGATGATCCAGAAGCGCTTTTTGGCGCCCGAGGCCGTGGGCAGGGATATGGTGTTCCCTGGGGAGGGGCGGGGGGAGGTTAGCGGCCCTGTGGGTGCCATTCCCAGGACCCCGCCCACACAGGGTCCCCGAATCTGGCCGGAGGGCAGCAGGTAGGGGTAACTCATCTTCCTGTGCCCCTGGGGGCCTCTCCTGCCCCACCCCCCCGAACAGCCCGGGAGCCCCAGGCTTCCCCTTGCATCATGCCCGTCTGGGGGACGACCGCACAGCCGTCTGCCGGGGAGGCAGGGCGAGCAGCTCTGGGGGATGTGGTGGCTGCTTCCTGACCAGTTTGGGTGGGAAGCGAGGACACGTCCTGGCGCTAATTGAAGCTGAAGGGGGAATCTAGGTCGGCGGAGTGTAATTACCCAAGTTGGACGCAGGCCAGGATGCCATCACACGCCAGCCTGTAATGAGGGACAGGCCGACTCCTTTTCCCGCCCACTAGCCAGCTTCCCTAGTGGCCCACCCGTGTGGGGGGACCAGCCTGCTCATGCAGTGGGGATGCCGAGCGCCCTGGGGCTGCCTGGCGCTGTAACTCCCTGCCCTGGGGAGCGCCACCTTCTCCTTGGTACCAGCAGGCTCCTTAAGGTCCTGTAGAGGTTTTCTGCCCCCATAAGCAAAGACGGTAGCTCTGCCACGGGGCTGAGGCTGCAGCAGGGACTCGGGTTGTGGGTGGGGACCTATCTGTGCCCTCCCTCCTGGCCTCAGGATGTCCCGCACGCACTGCAGGGCCGCCTGGTCAACTGTGTGGTTGTGCTTCGGTCACTCCCCTTTCTGGGAGCCACTGCAGCCCCTACAGGATGCGGGGAGACCAGCCCCCAGGGCTGCAGTCAGCTGGGGGAGGGGCAGTGGTCCTGCCCCAGAAAGGACAGAGAAGCCCTCAGGCCTAACCCTACCCAGAGCGGGAAGTGGGCGTCCTCCAGCCCTTCCCATGAGGCTGACCAGCTCGGCCCCCCCAAACCTGCCTGGAATGCCGGCCTCCGGGGTACCACTCCGCTGTGCTGTCCATTTGGGGAACAGACCCAGTCACCCACCCTTAGCAGGTGAAGAAAAATCAAGGACTGCAATGGGGTGGGGGGGGGGGTGCCCGGCAGGGGACAAGGAAGATTCTGGGGCCCAGAGACCCAGGGGGGTGAGGAGTGGCTGCTTCAGGTCTAAGGTCACAAAGCTCCATCTGGTTAATGCCAGTGGTAGCTTTCCATGGTCTGAATTCCACCAGGGGGGACCCCCCACCCTGCTCTCTGCCGTGCCCCTGGGCCTAGCACAGCGCCTGGCACCCAGGCAGAATGTGAGGCAAGGACCAGTAGACGGAGAGGCAGAGCCGGCTGACGTGTAAGGACACCGCGGGACGGGAGGGCAGGTCCCATCCGCTTGGAGCATCACATAGGGGCTGGGCCGGGAGGTGCCTGGGCCACTGAGCGCTTCTCAGGCCCTGGCTCCAGGAGTGAGGGTTCGGGCTGCTGTCAGGACTCTTAGGCAGGGTCCCGGGCACCAGCAACCCTCCCAAGAACAGCCCCCACCCGTCCCTCGTGCCAGTCCTGGTGAACCCCCGAGAGTGGAAGCCACAAGAACCCAGGGCTGGGGCAGGCACCCCCATCTTGGGGCTCTGGCCAGTTGCTGAGAGGGGGTGAACCCCAGGGAACCCTGGTGGAGACATTCTGGCCTGCCCAGTGCTGAGCAGGAGCTAAACGGAGCAGATCTGGGAACAGAGACCAGGCTCTCCGGTCTCGAGGGTGCTGGGCTATGAGGGGCGCTGGGGGAGCCCTGTCTTTGGCCCAGTAGGCCATGGAAAAGGGTCGGGTCCTGGACCACGGCTTTGAGGGCCGCCTAGGACAACAAGCTCTGGCAAGAAGGCATGTGTGAGTTACCTGCAGCATCCTGAACTAGGGGGACGTCACTTTTTACTGGAGTTGGAGTGGCAGTGACGGGCGGGAAGCTGGGCGGGCTGCTGATGGGGTGGGCCAGGCCCCGGGTTGCTCCGAGAGTGGCACTGAGCAGAGAGTATGAGAGACAGGGCGGAGAAAAGAGGCATGGGAGAGAGGGGAGGGGCGCCCGGAGCACGGCCGGTGAGAAGGATGGGGTCAGTGGGGGCTGCGGAGCCACGCAGGCAGCCTCGTCACCAGCGGCAGCAGGAGGAGGAAGAGGAGGAGGAGGAGGAGCCGGGCAGCCTGGAGAGGGTGGAGAAAAGCAGAAAAAAAAAAAAGAAGAAACAAACAAAAAAGAACCAAAATGAGAAACCCAATGGCAGAAGCAAGTATGATATGAAAATACGTGGACAGACGAGAGGCAGAGGAGCCACAAAGAAGAGAGGGGAGGAGCGAGAATGGGAGGGGGAGGCTGTGCAGGGGGAGGTCGTGGAGGGCTTGGTGAGGGTCTGCAGTGGAGCCCAGCCTGGGTGGGACCCTGCTCTGGAGCCCAAGGACCCTGTCGGGGCAATGGCAGAAGGGCCCGAAGAGGTGCCAGGGCTGGGGAGGCCGGGCCACCTGCCCGAGCCCCTCACACGCATGGCTCCTCTGGCTGGGGGCTGGGCTGCTTTAGTCCATTGCTTTCAGGGAGGACCAGCCTGGGTCCTCTCCTGGAAGCTGAACCCAAGGACAGAATGCTGGGGAGGAGGGCGGGATGGCAGGAGGTGACTTCAATGACCCATGTCCCCGACCAGCTGGGTCTGCTGCACGCTGGCCTGTCTTCCTTTGAGGACATTTGACCATGAACCTCCTGTCCTAAGAGGGACTCAGCAGTGCTGGGCCTTGGGAGGAGGGGCCTGACCCAGGCGAGAAGGTTCCAGGCCCCCACTGTGCCTTCCTGGCCTGCCGCTCGCCCGCTGTCCCCTGGCCCCTAGCTGCAGGCTCACCTGCTGCAGTGCTCTCATTGCCCACAGGGGTGCTGGAGCAGCTCCGGTCCATGGTGGACGACTCAGAGGACACGGCGCCCGGGCTGCAGCCAGTGTAATCCATGTACTCATCTGTCTCGGTGTCCATCAGGCTTGGGGGACCCTGAAAAGAAGCAGGGGTCCCTGAGGAGGCTGGGCAGGGGGCCGCACTGCCCACAAGGGGCAGACTGTCACTCTGGGTGGGTGGCATGGCCCACCACCTGGAAGAGTGGGATGTGGGTGATGCCCCTTGCCACCCTGGGTCGGGGAGGGGATGGCCTGGCGGGGCCGGGCTCTCACCTGGGAGGGGGGCACACGATCGAAGTTCTTCCCCAGCATCCTCCGCATGTGCTTCCGGGCGTGGGAGGTCATCTGGTGCTTGAGGAGGAAGGAGAACTGGCAGCCCTCCCGGATGCAGTGGAAGTGGCTGTTCACTTGGTTGTACTTGCAGCCTGTGGACACAGCCCGCTCAGCGTGAGCCTCCCCAGGCCGGCCGGAGCTCAGGGCACCGTTCTGGGCATGGGGAAATGTGGCCCACCAGGCGGATGGCAGCTGGGGAAAGGGCACTTCCCTTGTGATGGCATTCGTAAGAGGAGAACTTGTATCCCAGCCCGCCCACTGGAAGTCCTAGGACACCTGGCTTCCCAGAGCCTGGGCCTCCCCTCTGGCCTAACACAGAGGCATGTGACAACGGCAGGCTGGACCCCATCCCCGACCCTAAACACTGAAAGCTCCAGGGGATCCAGGGCAAGGCACCCTAATGATCTGTCCACGAGGTCAACCACTTCCCAGCAAGCCACCTGTCGCCACCTCTCCTCTGGAGAGCCTGGGCGCTGCCTGCCCCCAGACCTTGTTCAGGTGGCCGCAGGCCTGCTGGCCCTCTGCCCTGCCCCCTCCCACCTCTACTCCACTCTGGGCTGAGAATAAACAGAACAGGCGGGATTGAAACAGTATCAGCAGGGGGCAGGTGAAGGCCTGTCCGTTGCCATGGCACCCGAGCTGGCCAGGTGTCCTATATCATCCCCCAGCTTTGTTTGGTCCCAGGTACCACCAAAAACACCCAAAGTTGAGTAAATAACGGCAACTACAGAATGCCCTGACACCTGTAAACTGAGCCCAGGAACAGCATAGGCCACCGAGTGTTGACATCTGTTGCCATGGTAACCAACCCTCTCCCAAGCCATGAATTCTTTTTGAGTTAATACTTGAAGGAAAGGTTTGTTTCCTTTCTTTCCTGGCAGCTGACTTTGAGTATCTCACCCGTCCCCTAAGGAAAGGCCAGTCTGTGGCAGGCAGTGGCCCCACCTCTGCTCCCCCAAGACCCTGCTGCCATGGCCACCTGAGTCACAACAGGGCTTGCCCGCAGCGCACGTTTCTCTGCCCAGCTTGCCCGGCTCCCACCCTCCATTCTTGGGCATATTCCTGCCCCACACCTGCGGGGCTGTGAACATGAGGCTCCATCCTGGGGCAGGAGGGTTGGCTCTGCCCTCTGCCTGCTGGTCCTGGAGCCCCCTCTCCATTTGCATCCCCAGGGCGAGCTCAGGGAGACTGTGTTCTAGGACTTGAAGGGCAACTTCCCTGCCGGGGGCCCAGCTCTCAGCAGCAGAGTTCATTCAGGCATCTGCTGCCAAGCTTGGGGCCATCTGCGGCCTCCTCTTCCCAGCTCCATGCCCACCTTCTTATGGGTCACCCCAAGTCACAGAGCTTTGGGTTGAGCCCACAATGTACGTGCTTCTCCCACCAGGTCCCCAGCACTGAGCACAGTGCCTACCACAGAAGTCACCAAAAATCCTTAGTTGCCGCCACTGCCACCCCCATGACCTCCCGCAATAGCACAGAGCTTGGCACACAGCTGTCTCTCAGTGTCTGCTACATGAGTGAATGAGCGAACAAACCCCGGTCCAAAACCCCCATAGCTAAAGTCACGGAAAGAGATCCCGGACGGGGAACTCCCGGAGGCCCTAACACTCGCTGGAAGGCCTGCTTGAAAAGGAAAGAGAAGCAGGTCCAGGCCTGGCCGCCCAGTGAGGGCCCAGGCATTTTCACTGGGGTGGGTGCTGCGCTCCGAGTCTCCCGGAGCCCTCTTTGTGGACTCTTGGGTTTTGGCTGTTTTCCCAGTTTGACAATCCCTGGCCTGTGACATCTGTGACATTTTCAACGACACATGGAGCCTGATGTGCGGGGGCAGGAGGTAGATGCCAAGAGAGATGACCCAGGCCACAAGGGCCCCAGGGGCTAACGCCACAGTCCTGTGAGCTGCTGCAAGTCCCTGTCCCCGGCCCTGCCTGTCCGTACCTAGTCGGCCGCACTCCTCACGCTTGGTGAAGTACTTGAATCCGTTGGCTGCCCGCCGCTCCGCCTTCTCGTGCTTCTTTATGTGCCATGGCAGCTTGGTGGTGATGTTGGTCACGAAGTAGCAGCCGGTCCGGAGACAGTGGTAGTGCCCGCGCATCCGGAACTCGCAGTGCTGCGGGGAGGGACAAGGGGGTCAGGACCAGGCAGGTGACTTGCGTGAGCTTCCACCTGCCCCAGGCCTGTACACGTGTTCTTCTTCTGTGCTCAGGATCAGAACACATAATCTGGTATCTTTCGCATGTCAAAAGGCAGTATGCCCCTTTTGTCATTTGACTACAACGTCCTACCTGGTATTGCCGCCATCCCTCCCTAGTCCTCCATCCAGGGCAGACATCACTAATCTATCCTAGCTCTCTCCTCTGTATGCCCCAACCTAGGCAGACATCACTAATCGAGCCTCACACTCTTCTCTGTAACAGATCTAGGCTCAGACTCTTCAGCGTATTCACCATAAAGGGAGTGGGCCTTTATGGTGAATCTGATTTGCCTTCCTGTCTGGGTCATGGATAGTTCAATCTCTTTTTCTATCCGACGGGCTTATTTTAAAATCTAGGCCTCTGGGGAAAGGGAGCAGAGCTAGTTCCAGGAGGCAGAATGATGCCAAGGGCACAGTGTCTGCTCACCATATAGTCACCATTAAGGGTTAGGATGAAATGACAGGCTTCACCTACTGAGTACCAATTTGAGCCCCTGCCCAGGGGCCTCCAGGGCCCAGGGGCAGAGAGCATCCTTCCAGAGTCTAGAGGAGGCCAATTCAAAAAGGACATGAGAAATGGAATTTCTGCCAGGAGGAGCTAGTCCTGGGTCCTATGCCTCCCTGTCCCCTCTGCACCCCCCACCCCTGCCCCCGTGCTGACCTGGTTGGGACAGAGACACTGCAGAGAGTAGTAAGCAAACTGGTCTCGCACGTTCACCAAGTTGTTGTTGGGGTTGATGTGGTCCAGGCAGTGGGACTCGGCCTTGCCCGAGGTTTTGCAGACGTACTTGCAGTTCCCAAAGAGACAGTGGAAGTGGAACTTGTTGGCATACTTGCAGTCCGTCGCGAGGCAAGGATCGCTGGAATGAAACCACAGCCCAGGTCATTGGCATTCCCGGTGCCCTGCCCGCCGATGTGCTGACATTTACTCGCGTTGGGGTTCTGCTCCCGGTCCCTGGTGGTGCAATCAAGAGGAATGGCCCCTGGGCTGCCCTCCCGCTCAACAGGATGTTTCAGCCCAAGGAGACTACAGATCCCAGCATGCATTGCTACCTTCTTTTTGGAGGTCTGATGGTGCATAAGGGATTATAGTATGAAGGCTGCCCAGAGCACTGCATGCTGGGACATGTAGTTTCCATGGCCACACCTCAGGATTATAGATAAGGATGGTTGCAATAACTTCTTGAATATGAAAATGAGGGATGGTGCTGCCAGCTCTGGCGGGATGCCAGTGAGAGCCTGGCTGGCATACCACGGGCACCGCCCTGGATGTGGCTGACTGACAGGGTGCAGATGAGTGGGCAGCCCCGCCAGAAAGCATTGCTACCCACAGGTACTTGGCCAGTGGGAATGTGTCCCTGGCGTCAGGTCCTGCTGAAGCTCACAACTGCTGGGGCTCTCAGGGCCAGCTCCGGGCTTACAGTGCCCACCCACTCAGAGAACCTTACAAACCAGCTGAGCAGCGGGGCTGGCAGGGGCGGGAAGAATGCTGGGCTGAGCCCCCATGGCTGGCCTGCCCTGCGAGTGGCGGAACTCCACTCCAGGGCTGCAGGCAGGCAGGGAGGATGCTGGGCTCCTTCCAGCCTTCTGCCCCAGCTGACAACACAGCTGACCCCCTCGTCTGACCCCGGGTGGGAACTCTGACCAGGCTGGGAACCTGAAAGGGTTGCCACTTTGTGGGAGGTGAACAGAGGAAGGGAAGCTGTGAGAGGGATGGAGGGGAGCACAGGTCCCCTTCCATGCTATGGGCCCAGCCCCAGGTGCTCAGAGAGGGAGGACAGCTACCACTCAGGTGGTGTATGTTCACATCCAATTTATTACTTTTATTGAGAACAGGAAGCCGCATACATAATGATACAGAGTCACCGTTCTCGCCGCAAGTAGCCACCACCATCCAGTGAGGAAGGTCCCTTCCACCCCAGAGCTCAGACCACTGTGCCGGTGGGTGTGGGCTTGGAGGAGGGCCTACTCCCTTCATCCCCGATCCATGACCCCGCTTGCCCTGAAGACTCAGCCACAGGAGAGACCAGCCAGGAGGCCTGGAGGGAGATGCAGCCTTCCTTGAGCTGTGAGGACCACCATTCCCAGCCCGCCTAAGTTGGTTCTTGCAGCATTTCCACTAGTGCTCTGGAACAGTGGACACTACCAGCACCATCTCCGCACCCCCACCGGGCCTGGCCACCTACTCCAGGAACAGGCAGTGAGGTCAGAGCAGCAGCATCTTTGGCTAGGATATGGCCTGATGATCGTGTCCCAGAGAGCCTGAGGACAGCCAGGGCTAACTGCAGGCTGAGGAGCAGGGCCTCCTTGGCTGCCCTCGCTAGCACCTACTCCTGAGACACACGGGGGACACAGGACTCCCGGCTCATCGAGGGACTCACTTCTCCTGGAACTGGAGGAATCCGGGTTTGACCTGGGGCTTGGCGTTTTCTAGAGAAGTCGTTGCCAAGGGCGAAGTGGGCAGGTGAGGCACTGACGCTGGAATCTGAGGCATCTGGGGTATGGTGGAAGCCAGCTGCTTCCAGGCGAGCAGGGTTGGGGTAGAGGGCACAGCGGCCGGGCCGGGAGTGGGCCCCTCCAGAGAGGAAACCGTGGCGGTGGTGACCGGAGGCGCCGGAGGGGACGCGGGGGCCAAAGAAGGTTTGGTCTCAGCAGCCGAGGCTGGGAAGGAAGCTTCTGTGTTTCCTTTCACTGCTCCTCCCTCCGTCCGGAAGTGGAAGCTGCGAGAGGCAGGAGAGGGTGTCTCAGGTGGGGTGTGGAGAGTGCCCTGAGCAGGTCAGCCACTCCTTGCTGGGCATGCCTGGGGTGGGGGGCCCTGCTTGTCTGCCTCAGAAGCCTTGGGACCCAGTGTCCCCATCTCGTCCCCAGTGCTAGGCATGATCCCACTAGGTGAGAAGGACTGCAAGCAAATCGCGTCCTCCAGTCTTGAACTTGGACTCCTGGCTCAGCCCTAACCATGCCTTCCTACTTGTGGCCTTCCTAATGTGTCAGTCCCTATCCTCCCTGTACAAAGGGGGCTCTCGAGGACAGCAAGCCCTGGATCACAAAGCTCACCCTTCTAGAACCTGGTCTGAAATTTAAACATGGGTCTCAGAATTCAGAATTGGTTCTTTGCAGACTAGCAGCTAGGGCTGCCTAACAGTGAGAGAGCCTGATCCAGAGTTTAGGGAGCAGTGAAGATCTGATTTAAATGTTTGCAAGTTCTGGGTTCAATTATAATACGTGGCGTGGCTTGCCACATTTCAGCTCCATGGATTTTACAAATTAATTTCATTATTTTCAGGTCAAAGGGAATCTACAAATACAGTATTTTGGCTGATAAAGGCCTTCACAGAGGGTCCCTGCAGAGTTAGGTGTCTTCGGTGGGCTGATGGCTGCTGCACTGGGCCTGGGTGAGCTCAGAGACCTGGCTGGTGGCTGAGCAGATGGCGGATGGGGAAGCCTGCCTTTAGTCAGACAGCACCGTCTGAGAAGCAGCCAGCTCAGCTTCTGAAGTCTGGTGGAAGTGACACCTAGGTCTTTCATGGAAGGCAGCAAGAGGCCTGTGAAGGGTCCAGCCCCACTCCGCCCAGAGCCAGGTTGGGATAAACGGGGCTGGGTTTAGAGGGGCCCCCTCCAGGGACCCCAACTCACTTGGCATGCTTGATGGCCCCGTCCAGGGTGCTGAAAAGGGCGCCGCACTCCTCCACCACGCAGTGGAAGTGGGCCTTGTGAAGGAAGTCACACTGGGCATCGCAGAAGTCCTTGGTACCGAACCTGGCCAGAGGAGCCAGCGGGTTAGAGGAGACCCTGGAGCTCTGTCGAGGCCGGGATGTGCGGTAGGGCCGGGTGCCGGCCACCAGGACGGATGGGCACGGCCCCTCCCTCCCCTCCGCTCCCCCGACAAGACAAGCCACTCACCTGCGAAGGTACACCTTCCAGGGCTCTGACAGCTTCTCCTGGACCAGCGCCTTCGCGGCCTTGCCCAGGAAGGGCGAGGCCTCCACGGCCGGGCTCCCCTCCGCTTCCGTCTTGATGTTCAACAGGCTGCCGAGGTTGGGGTTGCCCTGAGACATCTGTGAGGAGGACAGGGGCTGTGCTTGGGGCTGGGGGACCTCAGGTCACAGGACTAGCTACCCTGGGGATAGCAGCAGCTCTGGGCCACGAGGGCCTCTCACGACCGAACAGAGCGTGGCGGCAGTGCTGGCGGCAGACAGGAGCGGACGCCCGGGCCCCGTGGCTCTGGCTGTGGAAGAGCCCGCTCTGAATGGCCGCTGCTCCGGCCCTATGGAGGGGCCAGCGCTCCTGCACACGAGCCCCTTGCTGCTCGGAGCCGTCACTCAAGCTGAGGCCGAGACTCGGGGCACACACTCCAGCCCAGCTTTCCCCAGACTTCGTGGCTCCCTGGTTATTTTCCTGCCAGATTTTCAAAAGAAGTACAGGAGGAGGAGGGGAGGGGGGAACCCCTACGAATTCCTTGAGAACAAGAGAAGGCACACAAAGGAGAAGCAGGGAGGGAGGGAGGGGGGCTGGCGGGGTGAGAGCAAGACAGCTGAATGCTGCTGGGCGAGGAGGGGAGCCGGGAGGGGAAGCCCTCCGAAGGCTTGACTGCAGCGGGAGTGGGACCCGGACAGGAAGGGCCTGGGGGTGCCAGGGGCAGTGTCCCAAGAATGGGAAAGGAGATCACGAGAGCAAGCAGGCAAAGGAGGGAAGAAAGAGGCACGGGATGGGTGCCGGGGCCGAGGGGAGTGGCGGGCTCCTGCCCTGCCGAGGACCCAGCCAGGTCCCCTATCCCGTGGGGTCCAGCCCAGGACCAGCTCACTCTGCAACAATCACTTGTGTACAGTCACCAAATTAATCTTGCTGTAGTCAAATTTATCATGTGAAGGAGGAAAATATATTTGAGATGATGTATAATTTACAAAGACCCTGCATTATTTAAAATAAATATTCCGGAGCGACCTCTGCGGAAGGCGTCCGAGACCATTACTCACCCCGAAAAGTGGAAATTGATGCTTTGCTCCCACTTTGGTCCCCCCCCTCACCCACCCCTTTTTAAACAAACAAAATATATAAAATAAATAAATAAAATTAATAACTAAAAGCAGAAGAAGTTAGAGGGCTTTGGAAAAGCTTTTGGAGCCCTCCATCTGAAGGGAAAAAAAGGGTGTCAGAGGCTAGGATATATTTCTTCAGCCAGTTCATTAAATTAATTTGTAAGCAGTGGCTCTGAAATTATATCCGATGAAAAATGGCCTCAAAATTTAAATGGTACAAACTCATCTTATTAGAGGCAAAACATTAAAAAACAAACACATCCCCCCACCCCCCAGCATAGCTTTAATTTCTCTGGGTGGGGGAATGGGAGGCGTGTGATGGATGGTTCTTACCTTATTCATAAGCGAGGATAAAAGAGATGAATTTGCCGGGACTGCGTGGCCATTTGATTCATTACTGGAACACACAAACCAAGGGGCTTTAGCTCAGACATACGTGGGACTGAGCCCGGAGCCTCACCCCTCCCAGCCCGGCCCTGGGGCTCCAGCCCGCCTGCTCCATCTACCTGGGCAGGGGGATGACCCCTCCCAGGAGGGCTTGGCCCCTGGCCCCGGATGGGGTCTGGCTCTGAGGGTGCAGTACCCGGAGCCTCCTGCAGGGGGGCAGAGCTGGGAGACCGCTCGCTGCCTTGCCTCACCTGGGCTCCTTCACAGTGAGGTCTAAACTGCGGTCCTGGGAGGCCTCGTGGGAACCTGGGGTGCCAGCATTCTCGCCGGGCTCCTGCTTCACCGGGGCTGGGGGGAACCTGGCGGGGGTGGCCTGCTGCCCATTTCCTACGGGGGAGGGGAGGGAAGATGGTGTTAGAGGGGCCGAGGGCTTCATATGGGCATAAAGCGGGACCTCCGGAAGAAAGGGCAGCAGGCCGGGTGGGCTGGGGCCCTTGGGGAGCCCTGACTGCTGGTCAGCGATTCTCCCCACTGACAGGATCGCTTGTGACGCTTACCCCTGTGTGGCAATTCTTCAAGTGATAATTATTGCAAAATTATGTCAAAGTTGTCCAGGCTCAGGGCTTCCTGGAGGAGAAGGGCGAGAGGCTGGGGAGGAGGTTGGGATGGGGGTGGGGGCCCTTCATTTTCTCCACCAACTGTCACAGTCAATTTGTGGGGCTGCCGCTTAGGCTTTTATTAAAGACTCTGTTAACGCTGAGGGAAAGTGGCAGATCTAGACTGGGAGCTGCGCCCCCTCTGCAGGTCCCTGTCCCACTGTTGCCGGGGCGACGGCCCTGCCTTGCACTGAGCATGCCTAGGAGGGGCATCTGCTGGGTCAGGGCTATGGAAGCTGACAGCCAATCAGAGTGGTTCAAACTACGTGACCTCGCCCGTCAAGCTGTCCAGGGCAAGGCTACGAGGCCCACCCCGGCTGGCAGGGCTGGGCCGGGTCAGTGGGAGCTGCTGGGAGTGGGCTTCGGGGGGAAAGGCTGGAGCGGGGTGGGCAGAGGATTCGGGAGGCCAAGCAGAGTAGGGGCAAAAGGAGTTGCTGACAGGAACATGTCCACCGAGCCTTTCTCCATAATCCCCAAGTGACTGAAATATTAATCTGCCCCCAGGCGCTGCAGCTGACAGAGAGCTGCTTCACAGACAGCAAGTGGCATTTTATTAAAAAATAAAGGAAAATGAGCCCTCTTTCTCTTTGTTTGATCTTTCTTTTGGGGGAAGGCGATTTTTCTAATGGAAAGAAAGTACTTGACAG
The DNA here is from genome assembly GCA_004027375.1 of Macroglossus sobrinus. Lineage (NCBI taxonomy): Eukaryota > Metazoa > Chordata > Mammalia > Chiroptera > Pteropodidae > Macroglossus > Macroglossus sobrinus. Next base: position 18,176 of record PVKZ01003985.1, read on the forward strand.
GCTGGCCACCGAGCCCAGTGTGGCTCTGTGGGGCCCCACCCCAGCTCGCAGGCACCTGGCCAGAGGGGCGTGGCCCTGGGCAATCCCCTCTGCTCCTCCCAGGAATGGAAGGTTGGGTCACTCCAAGGTGCCAGCTGATAGGAGCATCCCACTGGGGACACGACAGTTTTCAGAATCAAGAGTGTCTGTATTCCAACAGCTCACCAAAGTCACTTGCCCACGGTCCCCAGGGAGACAGGGCCTAGACCCCTGCCAAGTGCTAGCAGCCCTCTGGGAGGTCTGGGCCACGGGGACCCTCAGTCTTGGCTGGTTTGGGACAGTCTCGCAGCAAAGCAGGGCGCATGGGCTCAGGAGCCAGACTGAGTTCCAAGTCTCCACTTCGCCACCTTCTAGCTACGCGCCCAGGAACAGACTATGCCCACACTGTTCTCACAGCTCCACAAGGCAGGACCTTGGTCTGTCTTCTTCCCTGCCGTGTCCCCAGCACCAGCTGGGTGCCTGGCCCTCAGTAAGCACGCAGCAAGCTGCCCTCAGCAAGCACCAGCGGCTGTCGAATGAATAAATGAAGTGAGCTGCATCCCAGACCTGAGCTCACTCTTCTCAAGGATTCGACTATGCTAATTACCCAGCGGTGGGGGAAACAGAGGGAGAGGAGCGAGGTAAGCAGAAAAGCCAAGGCATTCCACTGAAAAAGAGCAGAAAAAGTACTAAAAGAGCAGAGAAGTTGAGAAAGGAGGATCGCCCCTCACAGTGAGCCAGCAGGAGATGTGACTGGCTCCATGGCTTCCAGGTGACAGCCACTAGTGTGGCTGATGGTAAAGAAATTCCAACTGAATCCAGGTCCTTCGTCACACTAGCCAAAGTCAAGCACTCACCAGCCACACTAACAGTGCAGAAACAACATTTCGTTGTTGCAGAAAGTTCTACTGGACAGGACTGACTGGGAGGGAGGGCCTGGGACAGGCATCCTCAGACTTGAGGGGGTGGCCAGGCATGGATCTCCCTGAGTGTCTCTGAAGTACAGCCACCTGCCACTAGGCTGAACTCGTGTCCCCTCTCCAGGTCGCCTGGAGGAGGCCCTAGGGAAAACTGGGGCTCTGGGACTGTTCCCATCAGGGCGGGACTTGCGAAGTGGCAGAGTGAGAAGACCAGGACAGGGGGCAGCTGGCAGTTGCCCTGGGATGCCTAAGTGCCCCATGAGACCAAAATTATTGCCCTTCACAGGTGAGAAGCCAGAAGCAAGAGCTGCTGGGGGTGGGGGCAAGTGAGGATGAGGAGCCTCAGATAGGAAGTGAGCAAGATGGAGGCAGAAACGAGGCAGAGAGGGGAGGAGGGGGAACCAGGGATGAGGGGGCAGGGAGCGGAAAGAGGCCTCTGCCAAACATCTGACTGTGCTCCGCAGTCTGAGGCCAGGGAGCTCCCTGGGCCTGTGAGGTGCTTGCTTCCTGGGCAGGGCCCGGCCTGCTCACCTGGGTCAAAGGTGGCAGAGGGCTTGAGGGCGGCTGCGGCCAGCCTGGCCATCATGGGCGAGATGAGGCCCTTGCTCGCAGAGATCCTCTCCATGATGGAGGCGGGGGGCACTGGGACAGAGGTGGCAGCCATGGGGGCGGAGTCACCAACTCCGGAGGAGGCCAGAGCAGGCGTGTCAGGTGTTGCCGAGGCTGCTGCCCCAGACGACATGGCACCCAGGAGGCCAGGGGCGCCCACGGGCAGGGAGGTGCTCCCGCGGCCCGGAAGGATGGGGAAATAGGGCGCAGCGGTGGACAGGCCTGAGTTGGAAAGGGCAAGGGCCAGGGGGATGGAGCCGGGCAGGCCCTGGGACAGCAGCCCGGAGATCTTGCTGTTGGGCGGCTTGGTGGCACTGGGCACCGCCTCGGCAGTAGCGGTGGCGGTGGCCAGGGACGCGGAGGACTGCTGGCTGGTGGGGGAGGCGCTGAGGCTGGAGTTCTTGCTGCTCAGGGCAGAGAAGTCCACCAGGTCGTCGTTGCTGGACTCCTCGTGCTCCGTGTCCTTGGTGCCCAGCAGCGAGGGTGGCAGCCCCAGCACGCCCGACGAGCGGATGTGCCTGCGCTCGTGCTTGCGCTTGTGCGAAGTCATCTGGCTGGTGGAAGTGAAGGTGAAGCCGCAGCCGGCACGGATGCAGTGGAAGTGGTTGGTGGCCTTGCTGTACACGCAGCCCTCGTACTTGCACTCCTCGTACTTGTAGAACTTCTTGAAGCCGTCCTTGGCGTAGGCGTCGTCCTTGATGTGGTAGCTCTTGTGCTTTTCGATGTCGCATTTGTTCTTGAAGGTGAACGTGCAGCCAGGACGCCTGGATGGGATAGCGGGAGCCTGTCACGGGGCCTCATGGGGCCGGGAGGAGGCCCTGCTGTGCTCCCACCAGGACTCCCGTGCTCCCACCAGGACTCCAGGAGGGACAGGCCTCTAAGGGAGGACCGCGGGACGCTAAGGCGGTGCCTCGGACCAGCCCCCCACTCCTATTCCCACTTACTCCCTTGAGGAAGCAGGGCCCTGCGCCCTCCCCCGGGCCTGGCGCCCTCACGGCCGTCCCTCCCCCAGGGCAGGAAGCCTCCCCGGCCGGCCCTCCAGCCACCTGCAGTGGAAGTGCGTGGTCTTCTGCCCGTAGAACTGGCAGTCCGCCGTGCCGCAGTCCTCCGTGGCCCGGAAGCGCTGGAAGCCGTCGTTGATGAGCTGCGTGTTCTTCTTGTGGAAGTTCTCGTGGGTCATCACGTCCGACGTGCTCGTGTACACCTTGTTACAGCCCACCTGCAGGGACCAGAGTGGCGGTCAGGGGCGCTGAGGGCAGGCACCCCTGGGCCGGGGTCAGAGAGGCTGCTGCTGGGTGCGGCTGGGGCCTTGGGGCCTCGGGCCGCTGACCTACCTGCTCAGGGGAGCTTTTGCACCTGTGCACATCCAGCTCGGGACACCGAGAAGGTTCACCTAGGAACCTCAGTAGAAAACCTCTAACAACCTCTCAGGCCCCGAGGGCCTGGCCCTGCCCACGCTGAGGGTCTGGTTGTCTTCAGGGACCCCAGACGCCTCCCGGCACAGGTGTGGGAGCCCGGATCTGCGGCAGGTGGGTGTGGGGTCCCCATCTGTGGCCCCTGGGGCCTGGTGGTCACCTTTAGCCCAAGGACTTGCTTAGTGGCTGTTTCCTGGCACAGGGCCCTCCCCACCCACCCCAGCTGGGCCAAGGCAGGCAACGTTGCCATATTGAGTAAAAACCAGTGGAATCTGAACACTCTTGAAGGCTGGGCCGTGCCAGTGTCTGCACCATCTCAGAGCCCAGAAAGCGAGCCCCCCTTTCCTCCTGGGCCAGGTTGTTTCACAGAGGCCATAACAACACCCTGACAAATACTGGGGGAGGCGCGGTGGCTGCTATTTGCAACCCAAAGTTGCTCCCCTTGGACCTGACACCTTGAAAAAGCCCAGACTCTGCGTGGCATTAAAACAAAGAATTAAACAAAAACCTCCTCAGGAACCATTTGCAATACTGCTCTCGGTATTAAAGCCTGAAAAATGTCGGTCTGTATAAACAGCTCACTGAATTTCATCCGCACCAAGTATGGCCATGGGGAAGGCCCCGCCCTGGCCCACCAGCCACTGCCCGGGCCCGAGCCCCCCGGGACTGTCCCTGTCCGGGGGTGGGAGAAAGGGAGGCCCCTTGTCGGGAGGGTCCCTGCTCCCGGGCGGGGCGGGGCGGGGGCGAGGCACCTGCATGCAGTGGTAGTGCGTGCTCTTCCCGTTGAGGTGGCAGCCGTGGTAGTAGACGCTGCAGTCGTCCAGCGGGCTGAAGCGCATGAAGCCGTGCTGCAAGGAGTTGTCCCGCTTCTTGTGCATGTTGTAGTGCCGGATCACGTCCTGCTTGCTCGTGAACCTCTGCCGGGACAGGGCCGGGTTGGCAGCAGCCCGAGCTTCCGACAGGCCCAGGGCGCCAGGGCCCGGCGCCGGCCCCAGGGTCTCCCTGTAAACGCTCCTGCTTGGGGTCCAGGCAGCCCAGACTGTCCCCAGGCCAGTGCACTGGACCTTGGCGAGAACGATTCCAAAGGGTCCAGAACCAGAGACCCTTCTCTAACCCTCCCCCCAGGCTCCTAGGAGCCATGCCCGGGAGCTGACAGGATGACCTGAACCAAATGTTTAAGGTAGGGGCTCTGATGGCGACAACTCATTTTGCCCAGTGCCACCTATGGGATATGTCAAGCTGGGCTCCCTGGCCAGAGAGAGGGATGGCCCGCACTCCTCACTCGCTAGCCTTGCACTCACTAGCTACTGGCTTTGAACATAAGTGACAACCAATCCAAACCTGGATGTTATTATCTACAAAATGAGGCAGTAATGCCAACCTCATAAGGACACTGGGAAGAGCCTGTTAGATAAGGTACCTAGGCTGTCTGGCACATCCTTGGTGCATGGTGGACTCAATGAATGGGAACCTGAATTATTATCACCAGGATATAGATGGCTCCAGATCCTCCTAGCCGCCTTGTGGGCAGGAATCTGGGAGTGTGGGCAGGCTGGTAGTTTTTCTGCCTGCCCGAGTTAAGCTCAGGTGGCCTGAGCAGGATGGAACACCCATCCCACTCCTGAGAGGCTCCTCTGCTGCTGTGCCAGCTGGCAGGGGTGCGAGCAGGGTGGGTGCCCGAGGAACGTTACCTGGTAGTTGCACTCGGGGTCGAGGCAGTGGTAGTGCTCGCGGTACTGGTAGGCGCAGTGGATGTGGCCGCAGTGCTGGCTGCCCGAGAACCTGCAGAGAGGAGTGGTGGGTTCAGGTCTCTCTGGGTGCCAGAGACTTGGGCCTGAGCAGCCGAGGAGTTCTGTACCCATGCCGCAGGGATGCGTGCTGGGGTTCAGGGGGCCCTGAGCCCTGAGTGAGGCCGTGGAGGGGCAGAGATGGTCTGCTGCGGTGAGGAGAGAGAGGCCCGAGAAGGCCAGGAGAAGCGATCGAGCCTCTCAGGAAGCCCAGAGCCGCTGAGCTGCAGACCCGCCCCGCAGGCCCGGAGAGTCCATCTGCCCTGGGAATGAGTGCCAACTGAGGTACAGAGAGAGGCCTGGCACCAAGGTGGGGAGGAGGAGCTGGGGCAAGCCAAAAGTCAGAGCAGAGACAGGGAAGAGACCTGGGATGGGATGGGATGGAATGGTGAAGGCAGGAGCCGCCACGGTGGCCCACCTGACTTTTGTACAGGTGCCACACACCTGCTCACACCTCACAGCACTGGGCCAGGTGCTGGGGACCCTGGCTGGGTCAGCTCGGAGCTCTGTTGCCCAGAGGTGTTAAAGGGCTTTCTCTGTCTTGGGCTTTCCTGACACTTGAAACAGTGCAGAGTGATGAATTTTTAAAGCACAGCATCTGTTTGGTTTCCCGTGGCAGGGAGCTTGCTCTCCAGCCAGCTCTGCAGCCAGGAGCCCCAGCTGCCTGGCCACTGCCACCTCCCAGAAAACCCCGTGCCTTCTCTAGCCCTGATGCTTCAGGGTGTGGTTCACAGCCTTGGAGATGGCCACCCCAGGGAGAGCACGCCATGACGACACTGGAGAAGGTGGTAGGCTCAGCCTGCCTGCCCACCCAGCGTGGCATGAGCCCGCGAGAATGAGAGGAAACCCCCTTGCAAGGGGGAGAACCACTTGCAAATAAATATTTAAGCTGAAGCTGCCAAAAAAGCCATCTGCTGAGGCACTAATAATAATAATAACAATAAAGAGAGTGGAGCAAAGCTGAAAAGACAGAGACGAACAGCAGACAAGGACAGGAAGAACCTGGAAGATCAGCAGAAAGACAGCTGCCAGGGCAGGACCCCTGCCACGTGCTGCCCGCTCAGGCGCTGGCAGCCAGGGGCCTGATTTGGGGAAATCTGTTGAGGTGAACGTTCCTGACCTGCCCATCTCGCTGCCTTAGGATGTAAAGGGACAAGTCTGGAGTTAGGTGATGATGGCCAAGGCCTGGCCTGGGGGAGCGCACTGAGGCCATATCCATATCCACTTCCCATCCTGGACAGTTCCACGGTGGCTGGCACCCACCCAAGGCCTCGTGTGAGCTGTGGAGCAGGGCCAGGCACTCACCTGTGGCCAGGCCCTGCCACCAGGTCCCTTCAGGAAACCCATCCTGCCTGAGACATAAGCTTAAGGGCACATGGCCAGGATCACATCAAGGGGACGGGGCCTCTGAGATGGAGTAGAGTGCAGTCCCTCAGGGGAGTTCGGGGACAGGAGTGCATGGGGATGGGGAGGCAGCAGACACCTTGGCACTAGCGGTCAGATGGATGTATGGTCCCGCCATCCTCAAGCATTCCTGATACCGCCCTCCCCATCTTCTCTCCATGGCAGTCTCCTCCCCAGGGGCCTACCTGGCAATATATTTCTGGTAAATGTTTACATCTTCGGTGACAGCTGGTTTATCTGTGGGCAATCCGTTCCTGGCGAGAGACACACAGGGCACAGCCAATTAGCCGACAGGGGTGGCCTCACGCCCCAGGAGCGTCTGGGGGCAGCTCCCTGCCCTGAAGCCCTGGCCCTTCTCTCCCTCACTCTGTGGTGTTGGGAGGCACCCAGGGTGGGACTGAAAGTCCTCTGGTAGAAGGCTGGCACAAGATCAGTGACTCAGCTCCAGCAAAAGCAGACCTGTCTCGAGCTGGCAGGACTGGAGGGTTCTACGTTGGGCAGGGGCCTGGCCTAGAGTCCAACCGGGCAGAAGCCTGGGACACTGGGGACTGGACCCTCTCACACACTGGGAGTCAGGAGGCTGCTGGCTGAGGGGGGAACCAGGTACCACTGGGGAAGACCCCAGGGGAAGGCGTGAGAGCAGCGCCTAGCAAGTGAAACTGGGTGGTCAGAAAAGCCTCCCCTACAGCCAGAGGGCAGCTCCCTAGACCCACCCCCAGGTCTGCGCCCTGTGTCCAGAGGGGAGGGTCTCACTCGGCCCCATGAGATCTGCCAAGAACCATTGATCGTTGCCTAGGGTCAGTGCTGAGTGTGTCCACTGCCACCCCGGCTCCTACCTTCTCTTGCTGTGTTCCCCATGGCCCAGGCTTTGGATCTGGGAGCCACGGCCACCAGATTAGACTCCAGAAACCCAACTCAAGAGTAGGGCTTTCCCAGCTGGCCATAGACCTGTATTTGGCCTTCACGGTGGCAAGCAGGGAAAGCCCATCACAGGCAAATGGGAGTGACAACAGTCCGTGGTATGTGTGTTAGCAGATGGGCATGTGCACAGAGGAGATACTTGGTGTGTGAATGTGTGTGTGCACAGCAAGGTGTGTAGTGTGCAGGTCCAGGAATGTGTGATCATGTAGACAGAAGAATAAGTGTGCGTATAAGTGTGCACGTGCTTGTGTGCGCACACGTGTGTATGGAAGCATGTGTTGAGGACCTGGGCGTGTACAGGTGTGGGTGCATATAGTTGTGCATGAGATGCTGAGCTGTGTCCACAGCATGAGCTTCAAAGGCAGGGCAGTGGGGCTCTCAGAGGCGCCGGTCCCGGCTCTGGGCCGGCATCAGGGGTGGGGCGTTTCTTACTTGACAGTGGAGACGGTCCCCGTGGTGATGGAGTCCGTTTTGGAGAAGGTCGACTTCAGGTACTCGGGAGTGTTGAAGGGCAGGGAGGCGGGTGGCTCGGGCCCGGGCCCGGGCCCGGCAGCGCTGGGAGCACTGGGCCCACCGGCGAGGGGCGCAGGAGCCAGGCTCGGGGCGGGTGGGACCTTGGCGGGGCCCGGCTTCTGGATGGCCCGGACGTCGTACTTGGAGGGGCGCCCCACCTTGCCCGTCTTGAAGGCGATGGCCCCGCCCATGTCGGGGCTGCCCTCCCCGGGTTTGAAGAGGTGCAGGTACTTGACGTTCTCCAGGTCGTACTTGGATGGCTTCTTGTAGGTGCTCCCGTTCTGGGGCCGCAGGTTCTCGCCCGTCTTCAGTTTCTGGATGAAGAAGTCGTACTTGGAGGCGCGGGCCACCAGGCCCTGCATGGGGACGCTGCTGTGCGAGGGCAGGGGCAGGATGGTGGCCTTGGTCTCCAGGTGCGCTGTGCTGCTGGGCAGCCGCAGGCCGGGCAGGGGGCCCACGGCTTCCTTGCCCACCCGGTCCTCAGCCTTGCTGCAGTGGGCCGGCCAGGAGAGCTGCTCGCCGGCCTTGAGCTTGCGGATGTACTCCTCGTACTTGGAGAAACGCGCCCGCTTGCTGAGGGCATCCTCGGAGGCGGGCAGCACCGAGGAGGTGGCCACCTCGGGGGTGGGGCCCGCATGCAGCTTCTCGAAGCTGATCTTCCTGGCCAGCTCGTCCCTCGTGTTCTGGTCATCGTAGCCAAACATGCCGAGGAACTCGGTCATGGTGGAGGCCGCGTAGTCCCGCAGTGAGGAGGACTCTCCTGTGGCAGAGACGGCAGGGAGTCACTTCCGGGAGGGAGCAAGGGAGCCAAGGGACTGGAGCGCCCCTCAACCCGGTGTACCCCCAGCCACAGAGGGAGGGGCCCAGTGTAGGGAGGGGGCGGAGCGGGACATGATCTATGGACATTTGGCTCACTTGTTAGGTTTTACGACTCTTAAATTAATTTGTTTAAAAAAAAAGTAATTAATACTGGGGTAAAATAAAACGAGTTCATCAATGCCAGGAAAATCAATTTCCTAAATGTTCTGGCCGATGGCTTTTCAGTACATTAAACAAAGTTTCATAAATGTCTCCGCGCTCTCGCCTTGGCCTCGTATGAAAGAGAAGTCATTTTACTGGAAGTAAGGCCTCTGCAGGTGGGGTGAGGACAGGGCCGGGGACAGGTAGGGGTGTGGGCCTGTGGCTGGGCACTCAGGCAGGAGGCGGGGGCTGAGCGGGCCACTGTGGGCGGGTTGGGGTGGGACTGGCTGAGCCTGCCTGGAGGACCCTCTGCGATCCTCACGAATGGGTACACAGGCCCCTAATCCCTGGGAAGATGAGGGCTTGCCTCAAGCCTCCCCAGGACTTGGCCTCTTGGCCCTGCCCCAAAACCCAGACAACAGGGCTGCGGGGGACAGAGACCCTGCTGACGTGCTTACGCGGACTCACTCAGGGTCCGTGACCCCAGCCAAGACTTACGGCAGGAGAGTCCTTCAAACCTCACCCATCATCCTCTGGTCACCTGTGCTCAAACATAAGGGCAGGCCACCCTGAAAAGAGTTAGGACCAGAAAGGCTGGCCCTACTGGCCTAGGACAACTGCTCCAAGTGTGACCCATTCACCTGCTCCACCTGTGTCCACTCCTGGGCACACTGGAGAATCCTGGAGTAACCTCCCCACAGGGAAATGCACACACACACACTCACAAGCCACACTGCTGTTACCTTCTTGAACCTGCAAACACTGACACGTACGCAAACCACCCAAATGCCACACCCAGCTCCCTAAGACTGGTCTCAAGATGGTGGGGGGCAAGATAACCCTTCTGCCTGGGGTTTTTCTCTGGAGATGACCCTCCTTCCACACATGAACTCCTTCCCCAGCATACATGAGACGCTCCTTCCTGCACGGAACTCGCTAAGCGCCTACTCTATGCTCCAGCCTGAATCCAGGGGTGGGTGCACACAAGAAGGTGAGACCGATGGGCCCAGGAGACATGCATGTTCTCTCCATCTGTGTCGGAGCCGGTACACCAGGGCACGCTCGAAGTGGCAGCACCCCAGGCTGGGGGCCCTAACAACACAGCCAGGGGAAGATGAGGCCGAAGAAGGGGTAGGAGGTCCAGGACTCCAGATGGGGGAGAGGGGTCTCCTCCTGGCCCCCATCCTACCTGCCAGATCTATGGTTCTCAGACACACCTGGAGGTGGTCTCACAGAGGAGGACTTGGTGTGTGGGCAGAGAAGACCAGCACGATGTGGAAGGAGAGGCCCTGAGCTTCTGGGGTGGGGGAAGCAGTCTTGGGAGGACTGGGACCCCACTCGGTGAGGATGGCCGTGGGCAGGCCCTGGCACCTGAGGTGGGCAGTGACTCAAGGAACGGACAGACAGCTGTCGTCCTGGGGTGGGGGTGTGGCAATAGCCAAGGGACTGCGGTCCTGACCTCAAGCTGCTTGGTGCTGGGGCCCAGCCTGGGAGGAGTGGGCTCTGGCTGCTAGAGTCAGTGGCTCAGGGACCAGGGAAAGGGGCTAAAAATAGCTGGAGGCAGCTGAGCCCTCGCTATATATGGCAGAGAAACAGAAGGCTTTGAAGGGCAGGCGGCTTAGAGCAGGGAGGGGGCCAGGCAGGGGTCCCAGGGGCAGCCTACAGGCCTACATTCCTCCGTCCCAGGGCCCAGAGAAGGTGGCCTGGGGGCTGAGCCCACCATGGGTAGCTAGAGCTCCGCCAGGCTCTCTCCAGTGCCCAGGGCTGAGCAGGCCTTCCCAGGTGTCACACTGCAGTCCCACTGGGCTTCAGACCAGAGGGGTGAGGCCTGGGGCCATGAGGCCACTGGTATTTGCTGCCTGCCATCCTAGCTCTCTACTCACCCAGAGGAGAGGAGGCAGGAGTGGGGAGTCCCAGGCAGAGCTGGGTGAGGGCACAGCTGGGTGTGGGAGGGGTTGGGATACTGAGGGCACAGCGGCCCTTGTCCCTGTCCCTCCCCTCTCCTCAGGCCCAGTGTAATCACCTTGTGTCTGGGAAAGGCAAGGGCTTTTCCTATCAGAGGAAACTGAAGGTCACACTTTTCCTCATTGATCTTGCAATGTTTGTTAATTACTCTGTCACTGATGTGGCGAAGGATAATTAAACAGCTCTGTTTATATCTTATATGCATAATTATGTGGCTGCACAGGGCTCCCCGCGCAGGGAGGAGATGCGCCCCCTCACTGCAGGGGGAAAGGGCTCGGGGAACAGGCAGGGAGAGCTCGGGCACCGGGTACAGGCCTGGGAAGGAGGCTGAGGCGCAGAGAAAATATCCCAGACCCTGGGGCTCCAGTCCCAGGGGTGACCTCCCCCCACCCCCGCCGCAGCTCCTCCCTTCCAAGCAGAAGGAGCTCAGGGCCACTCTGAGTCTAAGGACAAGAAGACACCAGAAGAGCCCAGCCTTAGCCACCTCGTGGAAAAGAGGTCAGCCAGGGGACTGCGTCCGGGGCAGGTGGGTGTAATGGGATATGTGATCTGGGCCATCCTGTGGCCCTGCGCCCTGCCTGACAGGTCCTGCTGAGGATAGCTGGGATCCCTGGGAAGGAGAAGGCGGGTGATGAGTGGGGAAGACTCACAGGAGGAGCAAGGGAGGTGGAGAACAGCCTATCCCAGAGCTTCTCGGAGAAACCTCCCCGAGAAACAGCCTTTGCAGGCGGCGAGCTCCACGGCTCACGATGCTGGCTGTTGCTATTCAGACACACGTCCTGGTACTAGGTCCTCCAACAGGCTCCTTCCTACGCAAGTGTGTAGACAGTTGTCCACCTACACCTATCTATCAGTCCATCCGCCCATCCATCCGTTGCTTTCTGCAGACCCTCTGTGTGTTCAGACCTGCTCTCGCACTTGGGAAGCTGCCTTTTCAGGCCCCTCCCTTCTCACTCTTGGTTCTTCTCCCCCATCCCTGCCCAGCTAGTCTCCCCATTCCAGCCATTAGCGTGGCCCCCGCCCACCCTCCTCAGGAGTCCTCACTGGGTCCGAACGAGATGACAGTATCTGGAGCAAGAGCAAGGGAAGCGGGCGTGCTCCGTGAGCCCACTGCCCCCATCCCCGTGGGGCATCCTCACCCCGTTACGTCCCACCCGGGGCTTCAGGTACCCACCTGAAGCCTGCTTGGCACTGGGGCCACCGTCGTCCTTGGAGGCTGCCCTGTCCGCGTCCTTCTCGCCCTGTGCGCTGCCGTCCTTGGGGAGCACCTCGCTGTGGTCCTCCTCGTCGCTGCAGCCCCGCGGCTGCACCATGTAGACGCCCTCGGGCGGCAGCTCCAGGCCCTCGCGGGCGGTCCGCCCCAGCACGGGCGTGGGCGCCGGCTCCTCGCTGTACTCCCCGTTGACCCACTTCTCGATCACCGCCCGCCTCTTGTCTTCTTCGCTGCGGGGGGCCCGGGCCACCCCCAACTCGGGGCCACTGCGCTCTTTGTCCTGGGGCCTCAGTGGGCTGCCCTCAGTGTGGGAGCCAGCCTCCGCTCCCTTGTCCACCACCACCTGGCGGCTGAGCTTGGCGCAGATGGCATTGAGTTTCAGGCCACCTTTGCGCTTGGGCGCCATGGCGGGCTTGCCTGTGGGTGGGTCGCTGCACCGGGTGCCTTCAGCTGCAGGGAAGGAGAGAGAAGTCAGAGGCATGGCCACCCACCTCAACAGCTGGGCGGAGGCTCTGTCCCCGCGTCCCCCAAACCAAAGGTCTCCCTGATCGCGGTCCCATCACACTGCCCTGAGACTGCCCGGTGCACGTCTGAACCCCGCACTGAACTATGAGCTCCAAGGGGCCAAGCTCGCCCATCGCCCTATCCCAGAACCTGGTACCACGCTGGGCGTGTACTAGGTGGTTCAAAAAATATTTTCTTAACTAACAAATGAATGAATGAATCTTCAAAACAAGGGGCAGGCTTCTTCCCAGCACCTGGCTCCTGGAAGCATTTCCTACCCTTGTTTGGGCCCTGGACGTCTCCTCTGAGAGAGAGGCAGGCCAGCCATGCCCCCGGTAGTATAAAGGAGGCGGAGTGCCCTCTGACGAGCAAGGATACTGAGGCACGGAGGCTGAGGAGCTGGTTGTGGGGCAAAGCTGGCCAGTGACAGACAGCAGTCTGCTCCACTGGTGAGCATCCACCCCACCACACGGTCTGCTGGGGAAGAGGCGGCAAGAGCCAGGGAGGAGCCCGTGCCAACCTCTTGCCTTACGGTCACAGCCGCACTTGGCTGGCACCCGTCCCTACCTGAGCATCTCATCCCCGCAGCTCCTCTGCCTGGCCTGGTCCCTGGGCCCCACCTGATTGACCTCTGCTCCCTGGAGAGCCTTGAGATCGCCTTTATCCTCTATCCACTTGGAACCTACCCGAAGGCCTGTTTTTTCCTCCTCACATACACTCTCTGTGAGGCCATTTCCTATCACCCCTCTCCTTCTCCAGGCCTCCATCAGGGTAGTCCAAGGGCAGAGTTCCTTCCAGCCCCTCCGAGGGCCACTTGTCCCCACCTGAGGCCCTCGCTGCTTTCTCTGCCTTGGCCAGCTCCTGGAGCCCTGATAGGCCTGGCTGGTCCCAGGAATCCCACTTCCCAGCCTGAGAAGCTGCTGCCCAACAGGTTGGGACCCCTCAGGTCCCCAGGAAAAGCACAGAAGCCACAGTTGCGGTGCCTAATCCCTGAGCGTGAGGCCCAACGCAAATAGCCCAAAACTCTAACGAGGCTGCCTGAGTGCCAGCCGCCCCCCTCACAGCTGCTGAGTGGCTGTCCCTCCAGGGTCCTGGGGTATAAGGCCTGGGACCTGACACAAAGGGCAACAAGGGCAGACACACATACACGTTTGTGTGTATATCTGCTCATCCATCCTTTCGTCCACCCGTCCATTTAGTGAGCGCCTACTTTATGTCCCTGTGGTCAAGCCAGGGGCAGGGTGGTGGCCACAGCAGACACAATCTCAGCTCACACTGACTTTGCACAAGGAGCCCCATCGAAGCTTCTCGATAGCAGGGCTCCCTCATATGTCCCTCAGTTGAGGAGTGGCATGTCCAAGTCTCCATACAGGTCAAAGGCGAAGTGAGAGCAGGGGCTCTGCTCCCAATCCATGGTCAGAAAGGGCTTCACCATAACGGACAGACACACCTGGAAGCCCACTAAGAGACACAGTCAGGGATGACCACACCTGTGCCTGCCTGGGGACGTCATCGCACAAGTAAGCTTGGCTTGCACACATGGACGTTTGTCCCCATGATACAGACAATGCCCAGGTCCTTGCCTTGAAGCCAGCTGCCAGGGTATGGCTCCACTTGGCCCAGAGGGGCCCGGTGATCACAGCCAGCCCAGCATCAGAGAAGGATCTGCTTGGCTCATCAGTCCTCCTGGGCCTGTGGCCCTGGCTCTGCTGGGCCCCACCCTTACCCAAGCCAGATGCCCACTCTACCCATGTTTGTTCACATCTCCAGGTCTATGCTGCCAACACCCAACTCTCAAGCAGACATGGGGTTCCTGCTCAAAGCTAAGTCATGGGGCCCCTAGTCATACATCTCACCCGGCCTCTGGGCCAGCTGCCAGGGTCCGTGACACTACGTTTCCGCCAGCAGGCCTACGGGGAACAGACCTCACCTGGTCCCCTTTGTCCCCTGCCCTGGTGGGGAAGGGAAGGTTGGGAGTGGGGAAGCCTGCTCTATTTTTACTGGGAGGTAAGCAGCCAAGTGTGTATGGCAGACAGCAAATGAATCTATAAATATTTATCCCAAGGAAGAGGGAAGCAGAAGCTCCCAGTGCTGCACTTGCTGCTGGTGACACCCCCTCCCTCGGCCCCCACCCATCCTGGAGCTTCCCGGCACTTGGGCCCACCCAGCCCAGCCCACCCTCTCCTGATCTCGGCTGTGTGCCTGGCTTAGTCCCTCCTGGGCCCCCCACCAGCTGCGATGCAGCTGTGCACCCAGGGCCCACCCCCAGCCTGTAGGCCCCTTTGCTCCGCCTACACCCTCTACACCTGCCCTCCAGCTGCTGCTCTACCCCAGCCCACCTGCCTTCCAGATGTTGCCCTCCCTCTGACTCTACTGCTGGTCCCAGAGGTGGAGGTGGAGCAGGCATGTGGGCCTGGGGTACAGGACTGGAGGCAGAAACTGGCCTCTCTCTTAAGTGGGAACACGTGCAGGGCTGGGGCTGTGAGCACGGGGTACAAGAGCTGAGGCTGAAGTTGCCTGCCTTCCTGCTCACCCCGTGGGGCCTTTCCCTGTCCATCAGGGCCCTGGGACCTGCAGACTACCCGCCTCATGGTCTGACCCCAGGCTCCTGTCCATGTAAACATTCCCTGACTTTCTTCCCTAAAATATAAACGCCATGGCCAGGCCTCAATGGGAGGAAGCCATCCGTCCCTGGCCCTGTCATTGCTTCTTTCATCTCCTTCCCGCCACCAGCCTGCCCGCTGCTCTATTTACACTGGACACTTCCTCTGGGAACAATACTGCCCAGGCGGCAGGCTTGGGTTGGAGGGCGGAAGGCGAGGGGACTCCCAGGGAGTCTGCTTACCCAGGGACAGGAGCCCCAGAGGAGGTGAGGGGTGGGGCAGCTTGGGGGAGTGAGGGGGGGGGGGGGGGGCCAGGCCTGGGAAAAGCAGCAGGGCTGTAGTTACACATAGGCAGCGAGCCCAAGGCCTCTCCCAGCCTCCAGGATCTGGCCCAGTGGCTCTGGACTGGCTGGGGTGAGACCTGGGAGGTGGCACAGCACCATGCTTATGGCCTGGCCTCCAGAGTCAGATAGTCGTGAATTCACGGCCTGGCTCAACCCTGTGCTAGCTCCGGGCCCTCAGCAAGCTTTCTCTCCATGAAAGGGCTACAGACTGACTGTAAGGTGAGAGGGTGTTTGCTTGTGCCAAGCACAGAGCCTGGCAAGCAAGGACCCAAGAAAAGGCAGCTGAGCCCTGGGAGGGGACTGACAGGCATGTATGGTGCCACATCTGGGCACAAGCTCCTAAAGCCAGATAGGGAGGAGAGGAGAGGCTGGAGGGCCAAGCCGGGAGCAGGCTGCCCTCTCAGCCACAAACGACCCCTGCCCGGCTCCCAGGGTCTGACCCCTCCCTTCCAAGGCTCCAAACTCAACAAGCCCCCCAGCGGGCAGCTCTCTTCTCTGACCTGGGCGGACCCTGCTCAGGGTGGAGAAAAGGACGGGCAAGACTGGACTGTCCGTGCACCTTTTCAGGCACTACCTATGATGCCTTGCCATGAGCCAGCGTAGCAGGTGCTGGCATCGTCCCATTTGATAGAGGAGGAAACTGATCCCGGAACCGTGAGGATCCCCGAGAGCCTGGGCTCGCAAAGGCTGGGGCTCGGCCAGGTGCCAGGGCCGCTACAATGTCTCCATTTAAGGCTCCTAGGAGGCTCTAGGAAGTCCCAGGCCTCCCTGCCCCTCTCCTCCTCACCCCTACTCCCGGTTCGCTAGCACGGAGCCCCCTAAAGTGTTAACTGCGATGGGTAAAATGGTGCAGCAGATTGCTACAATAAATAATTTACTGATATTTATAAATATTCAAATCAGCCAGCTTCAGAAATCGAATGAAGGGAGGGCCTTGGGAGAAGGGGCCCGTTATGGCAGGAATCTCATCACTCCCTCCAAAGGCTGGGGAAGGCCATGGCTCCTGCCAGTTCTGGCGGGGAGAGGGGGCTCCTGCAGCTGCACCTGGGCCCCTCATCCCTGATCTCTGGGGACTGAGGGGTAGGGGGTGACTGGAAGAGCTCCACCTCCTTGCCTGGAAGGGCCAGGCCCTCCCCTGCTACGGGCCCAGGGGGACCAGAGGCTCCAGCGCCTGTGGCCCAGGTTTCGGAGTTGCTTGTCCTGTCTGATGGGGGGTAGTCCTCAGGGGCTGGGCAGGCCTGGCAGCCCCTCCCCACCCATGAGTAATGTGTTTCGAGGCCAGGCGGCCTGTCAGCTACCAGGCACCGGGTGCTTTATGGGCTCTGCCTGGTGGCTCTGAACTCCCTGGTAGGAAATAAAGTTCTCCCTGCACGTCCCTTCTAAACATTTCACTCAGTGGAAACGGTGTTTAAGAAAAATGAGGACATATTTCTTCCTAAGGATGCAGTGTCCCCTTTGGGCAGCCTAATGCCCGTTGTATATCAGGAGGTGGTGAGGCAGGGGCCAGGCACCCATCCCCTGGGGTGGGGGTGGTCCAGGGCCTGCCTGTCTGCTGCCAGACAGCTCGGGGACCATGGACACCGCCGGGCCACTGCAGTGGCTGCTCCGGCCCACACAGCCTAGAGCAATACGGTGGCTGGTACCCTTAGCACACCTCTCCAGAGTGAGGGACAGTGCTGAGCACTTCACAGTGTCACCTCAGTGATCCGCCAACATTCCCACGTGGCCACTGTCCCGTCCCTGTTTCCAGACGAGGAAGCAGAGCCCAGCATCAGTGCTGGGCCCGGATTACTACTGGACTCAGATATCCAAGGACAGGGTCTGAGATCTGCCCCGCCCCGCCTCCCACGGCCTCCCTCCCATCCACGTGGCAGCAGTGTGGAGTCTCCACCCTGCCACCCCTAAGAACTTGAACCTGATAGGCCACAGCTCCAGTGTTTGGGTGCTGTGCCTATGCTCATCGAACACACTCTCTGAGCACCTTCCCCATGCCAGGCCCTGGGCTGAATCCCGAGGGACCGGTGTGAGTAAGAAACGGTCCCATTCCTGTATCAGGGGCTGTTCGATTCAGACGAGGGGGCAGATGTTCAAGTCGTCACAAGCAAAATCACTGTGGTGAAAAGTTTCGCTGCCACAGGAGCGACAAGTGTGGGAAGCACGGAAGGGTTCCCAGGGACATCTGCTCTCCCACGAGCTCCCTCGGTGGCTCCCCCCTCCCCCCACCACACAGCCCATTGCCATCTCCTATCTCCCCAGTTGTGACTCCCCTCCCCCAAACAGGACCTGTCCCTGAGGAGAGGGGTGTCTTCCCTCTGGGGCCCAATCTCACCCCAGCTTGGAACAGAAGGGCCACCCAGCTTTTGCGGGTAGGAGGAGGGGTCACTGCTCCCCCAGGGCTCTCAGTCAGGTCCCCTGGTCCCCAACAGCTCCAAGTTGGGGGGGGGGGAGGGGGCCACTGGGCCTTCCTTGCCCCCCTTGGTTTATTTATTTATTATGATTTTTTAGTTCAGTTAAAAGGTTTACTATCCAGACGCATCTAAGTGGCCTCACTTAGCGTAAGTAACTCTATAAATCAGGGGAACTGTTAGCATCCACCGCACAGGCTGGCTATCAATCTCCCCCAGGTCACAGCCAAACAGGAAGGGGAGAAAAAAAGAGTTACCACCCAGGGGAGATTTAAAACACACACGCAGTGCACACACAGACTGTGCACGCGCGCACACTCAGGCGTCTCTGGATCTGTACAATCGTATTACGTCCACACGTGCACACGCAGAGGAGCCCGAAAACTGGCAACGCTGCACGTGGTCGGCGCAGCAGTGCACAGACACGGCTCCCGCAGTCTGGAGGGGGGACAGAGCCCGGGAGAGGGGAGTCTCCGGGGGACCCCAGGGCTTTGCTCTCAGTGCCCGAGCTGCCCCCCCCAGGCGAGGGGCTCTGCTTGGACCCCTTCCCTCTCCGTGGCCTCTGCCCCTGCCAAGCCCAGAGAGACCAAGCTTTCCCCTTCTGTGTGCCCACGGTAAGCACTCCGCAGGGAGGAGGAGCCCAGGGAAAGGGGCAGGGATGCTGTCAGCTGCAGGCCACCGCAACGAGGCATGCTGCGGCCCAGGTCCTTGCCCTTCATGCCCAAGGCTGGGCACACCCCACACATGGCACAGGACCCAAGAAGGCAGCACCACCCAAAGGAGCGCAGGACTGGAGGGTGCCGAGGCGAGGTGAGTGCCTGGGGTGGCCTCAGGAACGCCCCACCTTTTCACGTGAGTAGGTGTGGCGGGATACGCACAGAGCTTGGACACCGGCTCCCACCCCAGGCCCAGGAGGGCTCCAGACCTAGAAGACCCTCCTAAAAACTAGAGTGGGGAGGTCACTCCTGGGCACACCTCAGCCTCTCCTGACACCCCTTCTGGGTCCCCAAGGCAAGGCAAGGCAGCCAGAGGGTGGAAGACCCCCGGGCCCACCCCTCTCCCGCCTCGCCCCAGAGACCTCCCCGGCTTGCCAGGCCACCCGCCCGCCTGCCCGCTGCATCTCCCCATGAACTCTATTTCTCTTTCCTCTCTGAAAACAACTGAGCTGTAAATACTGTTTAACCTTCTCCCCCCCTCCCCCCCACCCCCGCCCCTCCGCACTATAAAAACACAAATATGCCATAACTCAGCCGGCCCAGCCGCCCAGCCTCCAACATGCCCCGCGCCCGGGCCTCTCAGGAAGGTCATTACAAACGACTTTCCGATTCACTGCTCCTGAAATAATTTTGTGTATTAAAACCTGAATCTGCACTTTCTGGGGCCGAAAGCCTCGCTTAATTATGGCGGGTGTCCTTGGGACGGACAGTGATCCTTCACTCGCCAGCCCGTGCTCCAGCCCTCCACCCGCCAGCCCGCCCCCCTCCCTGGGCCCAATCTGTTTTCAAAGTGTGTCTGTCCTTTATTAAATTGTTTTCTTTTCCACATTATCAGTTGCCATGGAGACCTCATCTCTCGGATTATTTGAATTTCATTATATCTATTGATTTGGGAGCATTTCATCTTTTTTATTGTTTTTCTGTCAATTTTCAAAACGAATAACCATCTAATTTGCGTCAGTGCTGATTATGTTTGTCCCTCAATAGAGGTCGGCAGCTGCGCTGGGGAAACAAATCAATGAAAAACCATCATAAAACTCCCCACTCCAGTCTCCAGGATGTGTGGGTGACATTCCACGCCTGCGAGAGACACACTCATCAGCTCCAAGTTCGGCTACGGTGGCGGCAGCTCCGCGCCACGTCCGCCTCCTCCGGCCTTAATATTTAATTTCGCGATTTGGGGCATTATTAGTGGTGTTTTTATTAGTGCGTGTGCATGTGAGTGTTTGGTAGTGGGCTGGCCGTCCTGTTAATTTGTGGGTGAGGCAGGGAAATCCCCGGCAGGGCAGGGTGGACGGTACTGGGGGGGTGTGGTTGGAAGTGGAAAAAAGGGGGGGAAGCCCCGAGAAGGGGCTGGCCCCAGGACAGAGGACCACGGACGAGGGGCTGGAAAAGGGGGACGCGGAAGGGGGACCGAGCGAAGGGGAGGAAAAGAGGGAATTCAAATTGCTTACTTTGTTGTTTTTTTTTAAATAATTTATGCAATTTTAAGCATTTATGTATAAATTTTTTAATAAGCCACCCTGGAGCAGGATGGCCATTAACATCCCAACGTCCTTCTGTCCAATGGGCTGGCGGAGAGGATCAATTTCTGAGAGTACTTTCCCTTTTTTATGACATGATAAAATGCTTTTAAAGCAACTTACACAAATATGGAAATTTTTTTTTCTTTTTTCCCCGTCCCCTCTCCCTTCCCCTAACAGCCTTCTCACCCACTAGGGAGGGGGGTGTGTGGGCATGCACACACACTTGTGCTTGTGCTCTCTCCTGCTGGGGAGGGGGGCAGCGGGGGCTGGCAGGGAGACAGCCCCAGTTCTAACTGGAACTGGCCGCCTGTCCTTCTAACAAGGGCATAAACTTTCATTACCCATGCACGCAGTCAAAGACAATTTAGGGAAACGCACTGCTCGGAAAAGGAAAGCCTCAGCGATTCGTGGCCCGCGCCGCAGCCATCTGGGGGGCTCTCACCTCCAGCTCAAGGGAACCTGGGCCCTGAACCTCGGGCCCTGAACCTCTGGCCCTGCCCCACGAGGAGGGGCCCTCGTGGGTGGCAGCCAGGGGGAGAGGAGCGACCAGCCAGCGCACGGGTCTCTTTGCCTTGGCTAGATGAGAATACCCTGGCCTTGGGCAGCGGCTGAGCCCCCTTGGTCATGCCCCCGCCACACCCCTTCGCTAATCCCACCAGGTGCGGGCCCTTGAGGGGCAAGCACAGGGCTCTTCGTTGCTGCCACCCAGAGCTGGCACAGAGCAAAAGCTCGGCTCTGCAGATGGATAGCCAGAGAGAAGGATCCAGTGAGGACAAAGTAGAAAACTGGGCCCAGACATCCTGAGGTCCCTGCAGAAGACTCACTGAAGCAGGGGAAAGGCTCCCTCTCCAGGTGTCACGAGCTCTGAAAGTGAGTCTGGGCCAGGAATGCCTCTGGGTGTAGAGGATTGGGGACGTCGGAGCGAAAGTGGGTGGCCTGGCTATCATCACCTTTATCTTGGGCCTCAGCCCCCAACTCCCTGAGATGGAGCCAGGCCTTGACCCCTGATAAAGGGGACAAGCAGCCAGTGCTCAGACTTGGGAATGGTCCTTACTTTTACGTCTCTTTCCCCCTGGAACCCCTCCCCATAATGGGGAGCGAGAGGAAGGGCCTGAGGGATGAGCCCTGCTCAAGGGCTAGGGGGGCGACCCTGGCTCCCAGCAGCAGGCCTGGGGCCCTTCCCCACCCTGCGGTGGCACGACAGTGTCCACTCTCTGAGACCACATGGGCAGTTTCCAAATGAGACAAACCGACATTAGAAACTTAGTCCCCTCCCTAAAGCTTGCCACTTTAAGCCAGTTACATCTCCGCTCTGGGTCTCAGTGTTCTCATGCGAAACAGGGTTGCTGATGGGACGGCGCGGGTGACATGTGTGGCACCAAGCTGCAGAGTGCACGGTGCCTGCTACTATGCTGGCTGGTGACTGTGAGCAGGTCCCCACCTCAGAGGTGGAAAGGGCTGCGTCCAGCCTTGTAGGGCCCTGCCTGTGCCCAGGGACCGGAAGCCCTTGGTGTCCTCCTGCTTCCCCATCCTTGAAAGCCCAACTTTCTCCTTGGATCCGCGCATACCTAGGCCACCCAGGCCCTGGGAACCCCCACCCTGGAGCCCTGAGCATCTCAGAAAGCATCCTTCCCTTGGGGCGAGCCTGCCCATGGGCAGCCCAGGAAGGGCCCCACGGGATCCCAGACCCTAGGGAGCAGTCGCGAGGGAGCACCCCTGGTGTGGCCAGGCCACCTCCAGCTCTCAGTGGGGACTTGAGGGGAGCAGGGCTGTGCCCACTCTCCTCCTCTTCTGGGTTTAGATCCCCCGCCCCACCAACTGTCATTAAAATAACAAGTTTCTGTTACAATCTAAACATTCCCACATCACATAAAGGGTTATATTACACCCGAGTCACTCCCGGGCCGTGTTTGCACAGAAAAGCTCACGGCAGGTCCCCCCTCCTGACGAAGTGACTTATTAAAGTTTAAACAGTAATTAACAGAACAATAAAAATAAAGGGATGTTTGGGGAGTCATAGCACACACAGGGTTTTTGGCAGTGCCAGCAGTTTTTCAGTGCCCTGCGCTGGCAGCAAAATGCGACTGTGAAGCCAGAGGGGACAGAGCGTGGGGCCATGGTTAGGCCAGGGAGACTTCAAGCCTAAAGGCTGAGGAACTAAAGCCAGACTGGAAGGAGGAGATGAGGGGTCCAGAAGGTTCGTTCGGGGTTTGTGCAGGGCTGCCAGCCCCAATGGGATCTGGGGTGGCAGGGTGGGCATCGTGCGAGCAGGAGAGGGCTGACACCAGCAGGAAATCCACCAAGCGGGGCTGCGAGGCTTTGCGATGCCAGAGCCCGGCCTGGCCCCAGGCACTTCCGGGAGCCCAGAGCCTCAATCACATCCAGCCGAATCCGGCATGGACCTGGCTGAGGGAGGCGTTGGGTACCAAAGCACTGTGGGCATCACCAGACCCTACAGTTAATGATTCCTGGGGCTGGAGCCCAGCCGCTCTGGGCTTCTCTCCTAGTCAGGCAGGAACCTCTCTCTGCTCCCGGGGGAAGCCTTCCTCTCCACGCTCTGGGAGGTGGAGACCAGCCGTCCCAACTCATGCAGGACCCCGCACATAGGGAGGAGGCACCTGGCTAGCTGGGCCAGGGTGGGCCCCCACTGGTAGGGTCCTCATCTACACAGGTTTTCAGAGAGCCAGGCGTGGGGGGCTAGTTTAAGGCCAGGGCACCCCGAAGCAGGCAGACGAAGCCAGTCACCCGTTAGCCACTCCTGTCGTCCCCACACAAGTTCCACCTAAAGGCTCAGACACCTGGCTGTGGAGGACGACAGAGGGCCAGGGAGGAGTCTCGGGAGGGAAGGGGCTCCACCTGGAGGAGGCCAGCCGGCCTTCGGGCTAGGGAAGAAGAGACAGCAGGTGGCCATAATACACGTGTGTTATCTCATGCCAGCCAGGTAATGGACACTAAGGTACTGCGGGGCTGGCCTCGGACTTACTGGTACCCCAATCTGCCCTCACTACCCCCCCACCTTCCCCTGGGCCTTGGCTGTCGTAGATTATGTGGGGGGGGAGGGGTGTTCTTCAGGGCTGTCCTTTGACCTTACACTGCTCCCCAGAGCCCATAGCCTGTTTTGCTGTCCTTGCCTGCCCACCACCCATGCTTTGTCTTCTTCTCAAAGAAGAGCTGCTACAGAATCAAAATTCTCCCTTTGCACAAGCACTAGTTCCCCAAAGTGGTTTTTCAGTAGAGTGTCCCCAGCTCAGTTCTTCCCATCAGGGCAGAGCAAAGGGGACTGACTCCATGAGAACACTCTTCACCCTTCTCTTGGCCTCCCCCATCTCCCTCTGTGCCTTAGTGTGCCCGTCTGCCCAGGCCTGCCGTAGCCTTTCTCCACCTGGGTGCCTGCCATTGATAGCCTGGACCAGCATCAAGCCTGGAAACCAGCCCCTGGCCCAGGGCACGCAGCTTGGGGTCCCTGACACAGGGTCCTGTGCTGGCCCATGCACATCACAGCCTCAAGGGCTAATCTGAGCAGCCACGAGCCACACGTGGAGGTGGGACCCTGGGCTGAGGCCAGAGACTTTTTCTAATCTCATGTCTCCTGAGACCTGGTTCCTGGGCAGCTGGCGGGCACAAAGGGCAAGGTCTCTGGCCCTGGCTGGGCCCCCATGGTGCCCGGCCATGCCACTGCCTCTCACCAAGACCCCTGCACACACAGCCAACCAGGGGAGTGCAGGGTCCCAAGGACCTCAGTGATACCTGGGCTCCAAGCACAGAGAACCTTGCCCTGAAGATGTGAACAGGAGCCAGCAGCTTTCCTCCCCATCTCTCCTGGGCAGAGCTCTTTGGGGCGCCACCCCCTGCCCCAAGATGAATGACTCACGTGAGGGGAGAGTGGAGGGTTGAGGCAGAAAGAGAAGCGGGCAGGAGATGCTACCTAAGCCCCAGCTGCTCTGCTGGGGAGCCAGGCTGGAAGGAATGACAGGCACTCAAATCCCCTCGCTGCTGGAGGAGGCCAACTGAGTCACCCAGCACCAAAGCTGGCAGCGGGGGGGAGGGGGCATGGAAGGCGCGCACTCAGGGTTAGGACGAGGACTGGAGGAAGGCAAGGCACTGAGGAGAGCTGGTAGGGACAGAGCCCTCCTGACGGCTGTGCTCTAAGCTGGGCAAACTGGGAGCAGCCTGCTTATCCTAATCTGCTCTGTTTCTAGAACCCCCAACCTTCTCCCCTTTCCCTGGGGTGTGGCAAGGAGCTCTGGCTGGACAGGGAGTTCCTGAGGGTGGCAGCTACGTGGCAAAGGCTGTCCTAGATTTGCAAAGAACTTCAGAACTAGAAATGGTCTGAGGCCCAAGAGGTCGAGAGGCTTGTCAAAAGCCCAGGTCACTGACTTTTCGAGGCGAGACATCGCCAGAGACCCCATTCCCAATCCGGGCTCCCTCCTGACCAGCGGGTCACATTGCTACACATGTGTTTTAAAAGGGAACTTGCTACAGCCTCTAGAGATGCTTCAGGGCCCGCCAGCCGTGAACACCATGAGGGTTCTCTGCTGGACAGGCTTCTAGCCCCTTCCCCTCACTGGCCCACCTGGCAAGGACCCCAAAGGGCTGTGAACCAGCAACTATAGGGTACAGAGCCTGGAATTTGGGCTTCTCGACTCTCCTAGGAAGCACAAATAGAGCCTGGTTCTCTGCGCCTGGCATACCCGCTAGAAATGGGCAGGGCATGCGGGGTGGTGTCACATGAGAGAGCGTGTGTGTCAGAGGGAGGGGGTCCTGCTCTTGCAGGGACTTGTGGAGTGTACTACGATGGTAAACCACCATTCTGGGATGAGAGGAAGGGTCTGGGAGAGAGAAGCCCCGCAAGACAGCCCCAGGGGAGAAGGTGGGGATGGCAGTGGGGGCAGAGGGGTGCTACAGATGACATTGCCACCCACCCTCCCTACAGCCCATCTCCACAATCCCCTTGCTGAGGCCAACAATGAGGACATGAGGGGACTAATTTAGGAGTATTTTTAAAACTGTGGCCCTGGTGGAGGGGTTTAGCAGTTGTCAGCCATCTGGAGTAAGGAATTACTGTCACCTCCCTGATCCTATAGTCCCTAAACCCAAAGCTGGTTATAGCGTGCGGTGGGGAGGCAGCAGGTGGGTGGGATGGAGGGCCCGCTTCAGGGAGGTGCCCACAGGCCCAGGAAGCACCTTGCCTCGCCCTCGGTGGGGGCCTGGAGCCATGGGAGGGGCCTGGAGAGCCAGTGTCCTCTGTGCCCACTCAGGCTCCCCCACCCGCTCACGCACGCTCACTCCCTCGGCCGCGCCAGCTCGCGCAGGGGCCGTCAGGTAAATTAGATCTGAAAGCTGACAATTTCTGACCATATTTCCTTGATTATTTCAAACAAATGCACAGCAGCCGCTGTAAGGAGATTAAAGTGACATAAACGTCCCGAGTGGGAGGGGGGAGGGCAGAGGATTCAGGTCACCCCCATCCGTCCCCCGCCTGACAGACGCTATATCGCTATCCAATCCAATAAAAAATCCCCCCCTTTTGCTTTAATTAATTTTACAGCTAGCTTGCTTAATTACTTTCAATCAAAATCCTCCTGCCATCGCAAAATTAGAGATGGTTGAGCTCCATTAGCCTAAATTCTTCATTTCCATATAGAAAAGAGGCTGTCTGCATAGCCAGCCTGGGCCCCTGGCAGGACAGACGCCCGTCTGCCCGCCCGCTGCCAGCCAGCCCACTCCTGGCTTCCGCTCCATGCTGTCTCTGGCCTGTGCGTTTCTCCTCCTTATCCTCCACCGCTACTCCTTGAGCTGGAGGAGTCGAGGTCCACGAGGGGTATACTCTGCCCCCCATTCTCCCTGATTCGTGTGGGGGCTGCAGGGCTGAGCAGGCCGCCAGGGCTGCCTGTGCCTGGCTAAAGGAATGGCCGAGCCTAGAATCCTGCTTCTCTGCTAAGGGACGCGGGGCTCCCCTGAGAGACCCTAGTCCTCTGGCTGCCTAGACCGGGGCAGACAGTTTTCTTGGGCCCTCTGCCTCAACCATCCTCAAGAGGCTGGGCTCCCAGCAGGGCGGACAAACTTCCAGCCTTGAACTTTGGCTCTGGTCAGTGTGACCCCTAGAACCGATGGTACCCAGGGAGCCCTCTCTGCTGTTTCCCGGCTGGAGTCCCTGCTCACTATCAGAGACTCTAGGGCCAGCTGTTTCAGTGGGGCTAACAGGCAATGCAGCAGCCCCCACAGACTGGCGCTCTCAGGGGGGCCCCTCTCAGGGGGGCCCGTCCTCACCCTCCCGTATCCCTGGTTCCCAGCCTGCAGCAGCTGCTCCTCCACCCCCAGCCTGGGTCACGTGGGTGGTGGGTCTGGGCTCTGTCCACATCCTGTGCTCGCACTAGCTCCCTTTTCCTCCTCTCCACCTGCCTCGTCCTCACAGCCCCTAACCCCGGAAGCTCCATTTCAGGTTTTCCATGCTACAGCCCGGAGTGTCACCACAGGGTCCAGCCCAACCTGGGCTCCAGCTGATTAAGGATCTGCAACAGGATGTAGGGATTACAGTAAAACCTGGCTCCGGATCTACAGGGGCAGCGGGCCAAGTCCTGGCTCTGGGACTCCCCCCACCTACCTCCTCCGCTATCAGTGTGCCCCCTCCCTCCCAGTTGCCAAGTGCCCAGGAAGGCTGAGCCTCTGGGCCCTTCATGGGGTCTTGGCTGGATTCTGGGAAGTGGATGACAAGAGGTAGCATTATGGAACCCAGGCCAAGTGTGGCAGAAAGGCAGGACCAGGACGGGTTAGGGAAGGGTCGTTAAGGCTGAAACCTACTCTAGACCCTTTATGGATACAGAAAGCCAACCTGGTCCTTCTTCGCAGGGAACTGATATGGAAGTGGAGGGTCCCGGATCTGACTTCTGGGCAAATGCAAAGCATGGTGGGAAAGGAGGCATTCTAAGGGCTCGGTGAGGCCCTCCAGCTGTCCCATGGCTATGGCTGAATGACTCTAGGGTCAGCTCTGGAGCTGGGGCAGGAGGCTGAACCTGGACCTCCAGAGCCCATCTTCTTGGACACCGCAGGTCAGTTTGTAGGTTCCTCGCTGGTCTTGCTCTATGGGTTAATGCAAGTCCTCTGCTTCCTGAGCCAGTTGAGTTTCTCAAATATATCCCAAGCACCTACTGACATTGTCCCCACGAGCCCTAGGGACCCATGGAGAACCCTTTCAGGTACCAGGGAGGTCAGAATCTAATGAGGAAGAAACAGCACCACCAGAGGGTTCCACGTCCCACCGAGGGCACTGAGGGTAGGGCCATCTATGAGTTCCAGGAAGGCTTCCTGGAGTTCAGGCCTGGGCCGGTACAGAAGTTAAAGAGGATGGCAAGCAGACACACAAGACAGGCTGCTAACATCAGGGTCCCCTGGGCTCCTGCTCCTCCTGCAGCTCTGCCCTCCAGGCAGGCAGGTCTACACCCTCTCTCCTGCCCCCTCCTCAATAAGTCATCAGCAGAGGGACTTAGCGGGCAGGAAAGGCAGGAGTAGTCCCAGTCCTTGGTAGTACCTACTGACTTCCTGGCTGTTCTCCCTCCCCCCAGGGCAGGGCTGAGCCATGTTCCTGCTGGGCTTCTGCCCCACTGTGCTAGGCACAGATGGGTTAAGTTGGCAGAGAGGTGGCTGGAAGAGCAAGTTCTGGGCCAGTTACCCAGAGCTCAAAGGGGCACAGCAGCCGTGAGGTAGCACAACCCACCATCCATCTCTGGCCGGCTAGCCGGCACCTGTGGAACAGGGAGCACCTGCCTCTTTCAACTCAGGGCCTGGCTGCTCCTCCTCTTATGCACCCTTCAGAGGTCCCAGATGAAGTTTTGCTTCCTCCGGGAAGCCCTCTGAGATCACCACACTCTGCGGGGCCCCCTTCCTCTGCCATCTCACTGTATCCTGCTCCGTGTAGTAATAACGCTTCCATGATGTCTTGTTTTATTATCCCCTCTACCTCAGTAGACGGCCGGGTCTGTGGGACGGGACCACTGTTTTAGCACAGTGCCCGACCCAATAAATATTTACTGAATGAATACAGAAAACTAAGTGCTTCTCAAGTTCATTAGGGGGAGAACTGGGATGAGGCAGGGGTGGCCTGACTTCTGTACCAAGCCCTGTGCGGCTCTAGGAACCTTCCCAGTCTGCAAGGGTGGGGAATCCCTGCGTGAGACTGAGGCTGAAGCCCCTTCTCTTGGGTCTCTGACCCTCTTGAGCCTCACACTCACCTCCAAATGCCCTTCGCGGGGCTCTACTAGGAGAACAAAAGAGGCCACAGTTGTTCCAGCATTTCTCTGGGAGAGGAACAACTGTTGCTGGCCAGGCCCTTTCCGAATAAATCCAGCAACTGTTTGCCGTGCAGTGCAAGTCTCTCCCTCCACCTCCCGTCTCTGTCCCAAAAAGGAGAAAAGGGAATTGAAAAAAAGGTGGGGAAAATCTCATCCCAAGGCCCACAATCTCCCTACACCCGCTATCAAGTCTGTCTGAAAATGTTATGAACACAAAGCAGGCATAGGGACAGCCACCTGCCATGGCAGACAACTGGGACAGCCGCAGCAAAGGGTGAGGCTGTGAGATCAGGACCCAAAAAAAGGAGGTGAGGGAGTGAAGGAGAGAGGGGTGGGGGGCACTGGGACTGGGCAGAAGGGGCGACAGGGAAAAAAAAAGGGAGAGAAGAGACTCTGGAGGGCAGAGGGGCCGGGGCCCTGCAGGGAGCCGAGGATGAAGGGACGGAGAGGAGAGGCCGGAGGTCTGCAGCGATGCCAGGAGTCAGAGGGGCCTGAAGGCTCCCGGAGGCCAGGCTGATGCGGGAGGAGGTTTCCGTAGGGGCAATGGCTAAACCGGGGAGGCAGCGGTGGGGCTGGGAAGCGGGGGAGAAGTCGACTGGGGAAGAAGGAGTGAGGTCTATTAAAAACCTCCCAGTGCATAACGCAAAATGTCAGGGTTTATAGCTTCATTCTTGGCATTGCCGGGACTGAGAACCCTGCACAGAAATGTCACCGCTTGTCATGTTTAATCACCTGCTGTTTGTTAACACCTTCTCTGCAAGGAGCCTGTCTCAATCTGCCCCTGCGCCCCCAAGGGACCCCGGAAACGGAAAACATCCCCGTCTCCTTTTCTGGGCTCTTGGTTCTGCCTTGGGGTCTTGAGGGAGAAGGCCTGCCAGGAGCCCCAAAGTGACCCTTTTCTTATCAGGGAAAGGGATCCATGTGGTCCTAGCGAGGGGCTGTGACCTCTGACTGGGGACTGTGTGCTTAGAGGGGCCGAGGTGCTCCCAGGCTGACTGCCTTTCTCTTGCTCCTCTGCCTGCCTTTCCAGGCCATTCTGTCGCAGCCACCCCCTGTCCCCCACTCTGGGGATAAGAGAAGATAAATAAAGGAGGGCCAGCTCAGATCCCCATAGCCTGGAATCCACCAATCTGTCCGCTTAAACAGCAACTGCCACATAACATCTAACGTTCAAAGCCACCATACTTCCAGTACAATCCCGGATCACACCATCTGTGGTTCTGGCTTGGCTCTGTCTCTGAGCATGCTTTGCTGGGTTGTTTAGACTAGGAATTCTCAGTCCTACTGCCCCATAATTCCTTCCTCCGGGGTGGGGGTAGGTGTGAGGTGGGAGGGTGGAATAGGCCACTCCATCAGCACATGTCTTCCCGAGAACACCTGGCTGTTCCCCACTTCTGAAGGCACAGTGTGGTCAGCACGGGGAGCTGGGTCCTCCCTCAGGTTACACCTGCACAGCTCCATACAGTCCCCGGGCTCCAACCCCCTGCAGGGACAGCAATCTGCAAAGCAGCAAGTTCATCCTGTACGGTCCCCAAGGTGGCCCTGTTCCTTCTGGCAGCAACGAAGGCCCGTGGGGAGCTGGGCTGCAAGGGTATCCCAGTGAACCAGGGGTGACGTCCTGGTTCCAGCAAAGTCCATGCAGAGAAACCTGGCTGGCAAGCATGCATCTGCAAACCTGTTCACTTAGACTTTCTTCCTGAGGAGCCCTACGTCCAGTCCATTCATTTCCATTTCACCAGGGACAAGTCAGAATGTTCTCCAGCTCCCCTTCTCCCTGCCCTGCAAATGGATAGGAGTGCCCCTTTCTCGGGAGATAGGCAATAAAGAACGCCTTTAGGGGAGGCTGCCTCCAAAAAGCTCAAAATGCATTTGCATCAACGATCGCATACTCTCTTGCAGGGAAGGCCCGGGGATGTGTCCACACGTTATGAGCAGGATACATGTGGGGCTCAGAGACTTGGAACAGGCAGCAAAGGAAACATCCAAGACCGGAAGTGCTTACTCAGTGTTGCCACCGGAGTGGTCCTGGGGAAGTCCTTCTTCCCATGAGAAGAAAGTCCTACTCTGAATCTGTCTCCTTGCATTTAGGAACAAACCCATCAGTGTCTCTGGGTCTCCTGTTCCCCCACCTATGAAAGAGGACAGCTCCCAGTGTCTCTCTCCGAGGGAACTGATGAGGGAGAATGGGACGTTAGGCGTGGCGTGCTCTGAAGCTCTCAGAAGGAAGGCTCTAGGTACACTCACGGGGTCCGCTGTCATGAATCGGCATGGTGTACCATGCCCTCCACATGGGGGCGGGGGGGGGGTCGATATGAGAGGGGGGGGGAGAGGGGTGGTCACAGCTGCAAGTCCTTTTCCACGCCTGGCAGAGGTTTTCAAGCACTGGCCTATCGTGCTTGGGGAGCTGTGTGTGCATACTCATCTAAGTCCTCATGCACCTAGCGGGACTCAGCAGCCCACAGAGCACAGCTTGGTTAGTGCTGGACGGTTTTCGGTACAGCCAGTTTAAGGAACCCTTCCTGGACAGAGACTATTATAGTTCATCAGGTGCTTGGGCTCTCCGGGACCCCGAGGAAGGGGCATGTCAACCAGCCCGTCCTCCTGTCTCAAAGACTAAGGGGGTTCACAGGATGTGGGTCTTTCCAGCCCTGGGCAAACCAGGGTGGTTGATCACATTGCTGGCTACATGGTGTGACAGCTGGAAACTGCTCCCAAAGCCCCGCCTTCCTGGGTTTCAAGAGAAGGGCTGTCTCCTGGGGGAACTGATGACATAGGGCCTTCTAGTGACATAGGGCCTGCTCAGGCCCAAAGCAGGTCGGAGCCTCCCTAAGCTCGGGGTTTTGAAAAGCTGGTGCCCGTCATTGAGAGGGACCCTGGGCACACATGGAACACACCCTCCCAACTCAGCAGGCTACGGTGGGGACCCAAAGGAGCCAGGGAGCCGGCCTGCCCTGAGGTCTGGGGGAGCCCCCTGGTCGAGGACTGGTCTGCCTGAGCCACTTGGACTTATCAGATGAGCACGGCCTCCCAGCCAGGCCCCGGACTAATCCTTTCATTAATTTACTATTCGATGGAAAATTACTCCTCACCCAGGAATTTAAGTTTTCATCTTATTTTAAGTTAGATTCTTAAAGCAATTACCAAGGCATCTGGCGATGACTTCACCGGGGCGGCCAGGCCCTGGAGGGGAGAAGGGCAGCCCTGAGGCTGCACAGACCCCTGGCTCCAGGCCCCCAAGGGGAGCGCAGGGAGAACTGGAGAGCCTAAACACCTGTCCTGGGCCCTGAGGGGGAAGTGGAGCTCACACTGTCATCTCTGGTACTTGCTGTTTGTGGAAAAACTCCTTTCTAGCACCACCTGCCCCACGAACTTACTGGTGACAGTTGCTGAAAAGCCTTAGCAGCTGGTGCCGCGGGAGCATTTTCTATTTTTAATTGTTTGATCAGAATATTAACTCATCTAGGCCCATTCCCAAGACACTTCCCAGCCAACGGGTTTCCCCCCATTTCCCAGACCTTCGTCTTCTTTTGCCTCTCTAGTCAGAAATAGACTTCGAAATTAATAACTGGAGACACAGACCTCCATGAGTTTGCAAAGGATCAGAGCACTGGAAAGAGAAAGAAAGTACAGGTCCCCAGGGTGGACCTCTGCTCTTCTGTCCGAGCCACTGACCCGAGCAGGGCAGGAGGGGCTGGCTCAAGCATCCAAAGTCGCAGCCGCTCCTACCTGACCCCACTTTTCCTGGCTAAAAGAAGACTCAGCCTTACCCTCTCCCCTCTAGTCAGCCCCACTGACCCAGTCTGCTCACTTGTCAATTCTGAAGGCCAAACTGAGGGGCTGGGGCCACTCAGGAGGCCCCCAGGGAGGGGACAATGGGAGGGAGGCACATGCCCCTGGGCTCAGAGGACCTGGCAAGAGGCTGACTTTCCTTTTAGCTTCCATTTCCAAGAGAAAAGGAAGGCAGCATCTCCGTGGAGCCCACAGGAGAACCTGCCAGCAGCTCCTCTGGCCCAGCCCACCCAGTGGGAAAGTCACACAACCCAGCCCCAGCTACGTGTCACTAATGCCTGAGATGGACCATGCTGCTTGCAAGGGACTGCTGGGGACAAACTCAAGCCTCCCTCACCCCTAGGAAGGCCCCCCACCCAGCGCAGGGGCCACTTGGCCTCTTGGCCTCCTCTCCCTACATGCCCTTGGCCCCCCTGCCATGTTCTTCCCTCTCAAGGTCACAGGGCTGTCCACACCAGGAATATTTACTCACCAGACTGGCCCTGTTAGCAACACTCACCACAAATATGCTTTCTGATAAAGTTGGCAGAAAAAAAGTTCTAGAGCTCAAAACAATGTCAGAAATCATCCTCCACCCCCACCGAGTGTGAGTGAGGTGGGGCCTGCAAACAGGTCACACAGCCAGCCTGAAAGAGTCCTGGGGGAGGCTTTTGTCGCTCTCACTCTCCTTCCTCTTTTACTTCTCAGCATATAGCCTGTTGCCAGGGGACCAAGGGCTGGGGATGGTTCTAAGCTAGTACTAGGTCTTGTCCCCCAAAAGGCACAGCCCAGAAGCCGGGGCATGGGGCGCGGGCCTCTGCTTCCTCCAGCAACGAGCTCTCTGGGTGGCCTCTAGAGGATGGGGCCTGGTGGCCTCTTGCCTCTGCTTCTCCCCAGGCCGTCTCACCTCACTGAGCCCCCTTCCCGCCTGCCCTCCCTTTGTGCACATGGGCTTTAATGTTTTTATTACCTGTTTGACTCGCTGCCTTATTGCTTCTCCCCTTAATGGGGCCGTAACCGTGGAAACGAGGAATAAACGGCCACCAGAAAATGAGATGATTAAACAGGTCACCCTGGCAAAACAAACTCAGCCAAGGAACCTCGGGGGGGGGGGGGGGGGAAGGTAGGCTTCCCCTCCCCCACCGCCCAAGGCCAGGAGACCTGGACCAGACCCAGGACCAGCGTCCCTATCTATCCCTAGAACTGGGGCAGATACAGTGGGGCGCCCCCTGCTGGGCAGTGGGGCACCTGGCCAATCCTTCACCAAGGCTCCCCTGTCCCCCATGGGAAGCCTTCCAGGCGGGCTGTGGCTTTGGGCTCCTGGGCTTAGGGAGTGGCGGGGAGGGAGGCTCTGATCTAGAGGGAGCTGAAAATCGCAGCCCAAGAGAAGTGCACTTTCCCATGCCACAAAGTTCCAGAATTCTCTCCCTGCTGGCTTCCTGGGTGCCTTGTGCTTTCTCACTGTGCTGGAGTCCCCCCATCTAATGCATCTCCTGTTCTCATGCAGCAGCCCCCTCTCGGGGTCCCCTTACTTCGTGGAGAAAGCCCTCTAGGAAAAGGCCAACACGGGCCAAAGCGCGCTGCGGGAAGGTTTCCTCTGGAAATGGTCTCTGGAGCCTCAGAATCTGCCCGTCCTCCCTCTGCCCCTCTTTCCCAAAGCCAGGCAGAGCTCTCTGCCGAGAGAGGGCCCTCCTGACTTCAGAAAGGGGTCTCAGCAGCCAAGCGCCTATGACACTGGCTGAGACCATGGGGCCAGAAGACCCCCAGGAAGTGGCCTGTGGGAAGCTCTAAGAACGGACCCCACAGCCAGCTCAGGAGCAGCCCAAACATCACTCCAGGGACAGAAGTCTGAAGCCCTGGCAATGCGGGGTGGGCCCTCTTCCTGGCGCTGGGTCTACCTAGCTAGAGGGGTCCCGGGGCTGGGAGCAGGCCCTAGAGAGGATGGACACGCTGCAGTGAAGTCTGCTTCGGGGGACATGGAAATGGACGAGGAAGTAGAGGAGCGTCCCAGATCACCCGCTGGCTACTGCCCTCCTGCCTTCACTGGGCAACGTACTTCATGTGCCAAGTCTGACCTCACGCCGAGACCCTCCCGGCCCCAAGCCATGATTGTGGTGAGCAGTTAATGGGGAGCTCCCAACTACCGCCTATCTTTATCTCTATGCCCCCTTGCTCCCTTCATGTCATCCCTAATCCCAGCCCCACTTATTCCTGTAAATCAGGCCATAGAAAGCTCTCGAGGAGCTAAAACCCAGGTCCCAGGGGAATCGGCCA
The DNA here is from genome assembly GCA_004027375.1 of Macroglossus sobrinus. Lineage (NCBI taxonomy): Eukaryota > Metazoa > Chordata > Mammalia > Chiroptera > Pteropodidae > Macroglossus > Macroglossus sobrinus. The sequence goes on from PVKZ01003985.1 coordinate 52,329, forward strand.
ATATTTCCTGCCCGCCTCCTTCTGCCCCCACCAAGAAGCCCGGGAAGCACTTGGCGGAGAGGCACATCAATCAATCAATTCCACCAGCACTAACAGTGGGAAGGCGCAAGACCAGCCCTGAACCAAGCACGGGAGGAGATGTGGATGCAGAGGTAACTCTAATGGTCGTCATTATGAGCAGCAGCAGCAGAAGGAAGCAGGGTTCCTGGCCTCGGCCTCCTGGGGTATGGAAGTCTGAGTGTTGCTCTGATATACCAATGTCATGGACATAACCTGATCCTCAGAGGAGCAGGTCCCCAGCCAGCCTCTTATCTCTTTGCAGGGACAACTGGGTATGAGGATGCAAAGGGTGAGGAGGGCCTGGCTTTAGAGAGCTGCTCAGCCTGGGCTAAAAGAACAGAAAACCGTGGTTGCACAAGAAGAAGCAAGGGTTCTGCTCTCAAGGTGGGTGAGGAGCACAAGGCAGGGAACAGAAGAGTCTGGAAGTCTACAAAGTATGGGTGGTGCAGGGAATATGTCTGCCAATCTCCGTCTGTCCTAATACCTCCTACCCTTTATCAGAGGCCACTCCTTCACAAAGCTCCCTGGGCTCTCTGCCCCTGTGCTCCTCTGCCTGGTGTGATGGATGAACACACCTGTCTCCCTCCACCAGGCAGCCACCGGAAACGGAGAAACTCCAGGTGGACTTCATTTCTATAGCCCCCAGAACGGGTGTTCTTGAATGCTTACTGAATTGCAGACCTCACCACCTGCATGGGGGCTCCTCCCCAACAGGTGACCACACGTCCTGATGAATCTGGGGGTGTGAGGATGCTATGCTGTGGTCGGGCAGCCAGAGGGGCGAGCGCTGGACCACCAAGTTGCCGCCTTTCACAACCAAGCCCAGTGAAGCAGTCTGTTTTCTACACGTTGGGGTCACTAGCCCGCCTCGCCTCCCTAGCTCCTTCTTCTTCTCGCTGTACCCTGGCCCAGCTACCCCGGAACAGCTGCTGCTTGCTTTGGGGACCCACAGGCTGTAATTACTACAGCGCAACTTCCTTCCCCTTGAAGATGAGGAGGAGGAGAAAGAAGAGGAGGAGGAGGAGTGGCCGCAGCCAGGACAGTCAAGGTTTAAAAACCAGGGCAGGGAGGGCAGTGGTAAAGGGCAAGCCTTAGGCTGGAGGGTGGGGGTGGGGTGGGAGAAATAGCCTGGCCCCTGTAAGAAAGATGGGTCAGCCAGGGGAGGCTGATTGAGGGGGCAAGCTCATCACTAACCTGGCAGGGTCCAGGAAGAGGAGCCAGGGCCCAGAGCCTTCCCAGGCCCCACCCAACCCCCTGCCCAGGGAGTAGAGCCAGGGGCAGCAGCTTTAATGAGGAGATGCTGCTGCCGTGACTCAGCCCTCAAAAGGTGCCTCCATTTATTTTATTTTTCCATCATAAAAACCCAAGCTGCAACTCAGCCAGATTTCCCGGCTGTGGGGGCTGGGGGAACATGGCAGTGATGGCGAGGCCTGCGGAGAGGTCTAACACTGGCCCCAGTGCCTTGCTGGAGAGGAGAGTTCGTGGGCTTCTCTGGCTGGTCCCCACAGGGAGAAAGGGGCTGGGGTGGGGCCCCTCTAGAAACCCTTCACTGCCTCTGCCTTCTGCTGAAGGGGAATGGCTACACCAGGTCTGATCTCCTGAGCTTTTCTCTGCTGTCTCATAACTAGTGCCGGGGCTGGTTCAAGGGGCCACGTCGCAGTCCAGTGCTGCTTGTCTCAAATGCCATCGTCTTCCAAAGAAAAGGTCCAAATGACGTGCTTTTCACCTTGTCCACTCACCCCCTCCCCCAAGATGGCCCCACTAAATCCTCCTGGTATCATCAAGTTGGGAGTCGCATAGCCAGAGATCTGAAAGGTTAGGGGATGCTCAAGTCCCTTCAAATGTCACAGCCAGCCTTGGAATGGTACCAGGAAACTCACTACTTCCAAGACAGCCCATTCTGTCCTTGGCTCTGACTGTTCCTTCTTGCCAAGATGGCACTGAAGCACCTACCCTCTGCAGCAGACTGGCAAAACCGGTGCCCAACCTGACTGCAGGGACTGGCCCCAGCTTAGACTGGTCGGGTGGGTGTATCTGGCCAAGTAAAGGCTTGAAGAAGGAAAATCAAGGACAACCTGCTCTGCTCCAAACCCGGCACGGAATCTCTTCCTCCAGAAACGGCACGAGAATCTTCCCAATTCTCAGTATACACTGGTTCTAAGGTGTGACCAGAGCCATTAAGGTTCCTAGAAGCCTCCACTCCTGGCAAGGTGCTGGCCTTGAACTGGAGACTCACAGAAGTCCTGAGAGTCTGGACACGGGCTGACACTCAGGGCAGCCGGGGCCTGAGCAGTACAGTACACACAGGGGCTGGGTTGGGAAGGTCAAGTTCTTTGCTCCCTGGGGTGAGAAACCACCAGGAAAAAGTCTGCAGCCTTCCTTCTCCTACCTTGAGTGTGTGCCCTCGAAGCACGTGGCTACTAGGAAATTCCACTCCAAGAATCAGGCTAGTGAGCCAATCTGACTCAGCTCCCTTGACCCCCTCCTCTCTGGCCTCCTCCACAGCTGAGGCCGGAGCCGGGAGGCAATGGGGGATCTGGATGCAGTGCAGGGGGCTCAGCCTGGAGTCCTAGCAGAGCTGAACCCGCAGAAAAAGCAGCAAGCCTGGCTCAGCAGGCGGCACAGATTCGTCCCACTGACTTACCCCTACAACATGGCTGCAGCCATGGGCCAAGTGGGCAATATGGCCCCTCACCAGCTCCCCCTGTGGTCCCTGGCCATCACTTTGAACTTGCCTATTTGGCCCTTTACCTGACAGAGCCTACCTTGGATCCTCTAATGTTAAGCTCTAGCCCTGGACAGCCCTTCTCCTTCTTCCCAAATTCTCCCCAGGGAGAATGGGGCAATTATAACAAGGTCTCAGAAAATCAAGGGCAAGTTCCTTCTCAAAGCTCTACTGATGTTTCACAGCCACCTTCGCCCGGCCTCCAGTTTTGTCCAGGGCCTAGGAATCAGCCTGGTGGGGCCTCATCCTGGAGCTTCCCAACTGCGGGATGGATTTACCTGGGCCTGAAAGCTTCCTCCCATTTCCCTTCCCCCTCTTGGCTCCCTCCCCCAGGGAAATCACTCTAAAAGGGCCTAATGGAACTCTGTCCTCTCTTCCTCTCTCTCCTCCCTCCCTCCCTCTCTTTCTCTTTCCCCCCTTTTTTTTTTTTTATTAGCATTTGTGGAATTTATTCCCAAACTCTCCTAATCTTCCGTACACAACCATTTGATTTGCATAACCCAACCCCCTCTCATAAAAACTGGCTGCTAGTTTAATTAAAAAATGTAAATTTGCTGTCATCTCGGGGCCTGGTGAATTAGGACGACATCGGCATTTTTTATTGCTAAAGACGTCCAGATTGATCCAGCCCTTGGCTGAACTGTGGTGGGGGGAAAAGGGTCCACATGGCCCCTTGAGGTGCTGCTGTCCCCTGCTAAGAAGCCTTGGTTCTCCCACCACTGGATCACTTACTGCCGGACTGCTTTGGGACCTGGACCCCTCTAAGGGCTGGAGGCGAGTTAACCCAGGATCCAATGCTTAGTGGGTCCCTGGTGCCAGCGGCCCTTTGGGGCCTGTGCCTCCAGCCCTGTACTATGCTGGAGAGGCCCTCGGTGGAAGCTGCCTGCAGTGCCCCAAAAGAAGAGAAGCCCTCACCACACTGGCAAAGAGCTCTGGCCAGAAATGAGGCCCCAGGCCCTGGCTCTGGCTAGAAGTCCATTCCAGAGGTGGAGAAAGATGACATGGAGTTAGCCCTGAGATGGCTCAGAGGGGATCTCAGTGTTCCCACCTGCTTCCCTTTTTTTGTGAAGAGGGGAAAAAATGCTTTTCTTCTGAAATTCTGAGATTAAGTGAAACTCCCAAATTCGAAGAAAAGGCTGAGATGGAGTTACAAGATGACTCCTCCAGGAAAGAGACAGAACTTTGACACCCTGGACCTCCCTTCACTGAACCACCAGAGGTTAGGCCTGGGTCCAGCGGGGCTGGGAGTGCCCCGCTCCAGCTAGAGAGGGACCAGCTGACCTCAAGGGGCCCTTCTAGCTTCTAGGAAAAGCTTCCAGAGCCTGTCCCTGGAGTACTAGGAGAAGTGAGTCTCCCTGAGGCCCAGGAGAGATGCTACAAGAGGTTCTGCTACCCACAGGCCCAGGAGGCCCATTCTCTAGCTGGGGACACCCTACAGAAGGACTTTGGAGTTGTGTTCCCAGAGCAGACTGGGAGGGACTGGCCGGCATAGGGCAGCAGGATGGACAACAGCTGCAGCAGGCAGCGAGGTTAGGTGGAGGAAGATGAGGAGGGCCCGCCTTCCAGCTGAGTGATGCCTGGGTCCCATGTGCCCACCCACAAGTGGAGGCTCACCTGCCCCAATCTATAAGGTCTGCTTTTTAGATGAGATGGGTGGGGGCCCCGTTTCCGAAGAAAGGGGGTGGGGCCTGAGAGGGAGATGATGAGACATCTGATTAGAGGTGGGGGCGGGCTGTTTCTCTGTGGGAGTGGAGGGCAGGGAGGGGCAGGGAGGGGCAAGGTAGTAATGGGCTCAGACACCTTCATCACTTTGCCCAGCAGGGGGTGTCACACCCTTCTTGGGCACAGAGGTCCTCAGGACCTCCACATCAGATAAGCCAAGATCACACCTGGCTGAACATAGCCTTGAAATTGTGAATGACCTCTTTCCCTTCCCGAAGCTGGCCACCATGTCACCCACTCTGGGCCCCCCAGTGCTGCTCTCCTGTCCTCTCTGCCCAATTCCCTTGTTATCAGCTAATGAATGGGTCCCAAGGGTCAATGCTGTGAACTTGGGCCCATCATATATAACAACTCATAACAGCCACCAATACTACTTATCCATCTACAAATGAAACAGAAAGATTCAGAGATCAGTCCCAATGAATTATCAGCCTGGTTATTACTGAGTTCTTTTTAAAACATTGAGGAAATCAGCTGCTTTTATCAGCTTAGGATCTGAAGATCCTGGCCAAAATTTTATATCAGTAGAGAAGGCTAATAGAAAGACTGACGGGAATATGGTGAAATTTACCATATTCTCCTGGACTCAGGTTGGAACCCAGGTGAGAAGAGAAATATTGAATAAAATCAGATTAAAACCAATAAACACCAAAATCTCAGGATAAACTCTTTCCCAGGCAAGCATCATACTATCTGGACCCCCAGCCTAGGTGCCATACTAGGCCCCCTCAACACCCAGACATCCAATTGTAGTTTACTTGGTCTGCCCCCTCCCAGAGTACAGGGATGAGAGGGAGTCCTGGGCCCCTCACTTTGAACTGATAACAGCCACCTCATCCCACGGATTCTCAGGTGAAAAATACTCATTAGCCATAATAAGCAGCTTGATCATCCGACACAGCCTTGTCCCAAATAAATTAAATTCCTTTACCTTGAGACAGTCGCCCCGAAACCAGACTAACCACCTTTCCCAACAGGACGCTGCTTTCAAAAACTAAACCACCCCCCCACTAAAAAAATAAAAACACACACCCCACTGCCAGACACACAGGGATCTTTGCAAGGGGGGGGGGGTTAAAAAAAAAACAGAAAAAACACGGAGCCATTTAAAAAACACGGAGAACAAAAACCCCACAAAAACCCCCTAAATCCTCTCTCTGGATGCCCCCCAGCTCCCTCTCCCCTCTGTTCTTTCGTAATGACAAGCATCAAATTAGTCATAGTTACTAAGCCTGTAACAAATAATAACAATAATATCCGAAGCTCACAATCCAGAAACCAGGGCGACAAGTGCGGCGGCACCGGACCCTCTCCTGGCCAGCCCCCGCCCCCCGCCCAGCTGCTACCTCATTGGGCTAAAAATAATAACTTCCGTAAAAGAACCGAAAGAAAAGTGAAAGAGCCTCCCCCCAACCCCCGCCCCCGATTCCCACCGGCCGGTACCTGTACCGAGATCCATTCTCCTCGCTTTGGTCCCAAACTCTTCGAGGATCGCCAAAAGCAGAAGAGGAAAGAAAAAAAAAAGTCTGTTTAGTCTCTCGCAGTGGCCCCCACGGCACACCTCTCCGCCCCCTCCACCGCCCCTTCCACTCGCCGCACCCCCCATCAAGGGGTGGACAAGTCCCCCGAGCTGCGGGAGAAGGACGAAGGGGGCCCGGGGAGGGAGAGCGAAACTTTTCCTCCCTCCCCTCTCGCTCTCACGCTCCGGCATTGCACACTCAGAGCAGCTCCGCTCCGCTCTCGAGTTTATTAAACTAAAAGAGAAACTATTTATAGACGCGGCCCGGGTCGGGGGGCCCGGCCAGCCCGCGAGGCCGAGGGGCGCCCCCGCCCGCGCGGCCCGACTCCCGCCGCCGCCCCCGCCCCGCCCGCGCCCTGCACCCCGCGCGGGGGGTCGGAGCCCCGTGGCGCGCCCCCGGCCCTCCCCCGCCCCACTCGGGTACTCACCATAGTCGGAGAGTCGAAAGCCGAATTCACTTAAATAATCAACTTTCATAATACTTAATTAATGCCTAATTGCAACTGATTACTCCCCGAATAACAAGTTGTTTTAAAGCCCTGATGTCATTGCTCCTGACGGTAACACTCAGGGTAACAGTTTGGCAGGAGGGAGCGGGCGGGCGGGAGCGGCCGGGGGCGCTGCCAGGCGCCGAGGTGATTGGCAGGGCGGCCGCGGCGCCGCCTTCTCGGGGCCAGGCCCGCGCCGCCCCGGCAGGTGAAAGAGCAGAGCTCAGCCCACCCGCGCGCGCGCGCCCGCCGGGATGCCGGAGTGAATGGGCTCGCGCTCGCCCGCCCGCCCCGTGCCCGCTCCGTCACGCGCGTCCGCGTCCCGCGCTCGCTCTGTCGCGCGCGCCCCCCAAGCCCGCTCCGTCACGCGCGTGCGCTCCCTTGCGCGCGCCCACGCCCGCTCCCTCACACGCGCGCGCGCGCGGCCGCCGCTTTCCTCACACGCGCCGGCTCGCTCACGTGCGCGCGCGCGCGCGCGCGGCCTCAGCGCACCGGCTCGGGCGGCCGGCCCTATTGGCACAGTGATTCCTCAAACCTCAGACTTCGGGCGCAGGGGGCGGGGACTCGGCGCCGGGGCCGGGCGCCGGAGAGTAGGCGGTAGGGGCCCTGGCGGCCGGCGCTTGCGCCCCCGCTCCAACTCCGGCCGGACGCCGGCGGGCGCGCTCTCGCACGCTCCCCTCTGTGCGCGCGGGCCTCGCGAGCGCTCCTCGACGGCGGCGGCGGCGGCGCGTGCGCGCGTCTGCGCGCGCGCTCCCAGGCCTGCCGGCCCAGGCAAACTTTTTCGCGCGGGCGGGCGCAGGTGTGGGCACCGCGGGGTCGCGCCCGCCGAGCCGCGCGCCCTCGGACTCGGGGTGCCGGAGTACCAGGGGTTTTGTTTCCTCCTCATACCCGAACCTCCTCCTGTTGTTTTTGGAGCTGCTTTTTTAGTTCAAAGAAGAAAAGACTCGGGGCGGGGGTGGGGGTGGGGACGGTGGAGCTGGGCGTGTCGGAAAACAGGCGCGTCGGCCTCGCGCGGGCTCCCCGCTCCACGCTCCAGGAGTGTGGGTACCCCGGGGCTTGCTTTTAAAATGGGCCCTGGCGCCTTCCGTCCCCGCCCAGGCCGACCCCCGGCCTCGGTCCAGCCCCTACACAGCCCTCCCTGCTCTCCGGCCTTTCTCCTCCTCCTGCCCTGCCATCAGCCACCAGCCCCGCGGCCAGGTCTCAAGGGGGGGCCAGCACCTCCTTCCTCCCTCCCTTACCGGGTCTGGGCAGCCCTTATTCTTTCCTCTGTCGGAGTGTCCCCACCAAAGACCCGCGCCATCCCT